>JAQFZQ010000312.1:0-37502 GCA_034696005.1 Glomeris marginata | reverse complement strand
CTTTTCATGCTTTGGCCTCAGCCACTCGAGTGGCTCAAGGCCTATAATATTCGAAAATTCATGATGTTCCACCTTAAAACACTATAATAAAGTTTGATTTTGAAATTGTTTATGAATCATGTTATAAATTATTGATTCTTTCAACGTGCAGAATGTGATATTAATATAATTCTTGTTCAAATAGGATTAAGGGGGATTATGTTGGCTGTTATGCTAGCAGCCCTCATGTCTGACTTGACGTCAATCTTCAACAGTTCCAGCACGTTATTTACCATGGATGTTTGGACGTATATCCGTACTCGTGCCAAGAGTAAGGAGTTACTGTTTGTTGGCAAGTAAGTAATAATTACACTAATTCACGCAACCAATTATGTTATCACATACATACCTTTACATGATAAGATATATATTCATTGGGTGTGGGGAAACAGTTTTTCAAAGCAAGTTTAGGTTGTTAGCACATATGCAGTTAATCAATCTGCGATTAAGACGTGGCTTGCAATATTTTAGTCAACATTAGGAATGCATGTTTGTTCATGCCAAAGTGCACTTTTGTATGAACCTAATTTCTAGGGAGGTTTTTGGTCTGGTAGAAAAAAGTAATATATCAAAACCTTGAAACGGCGGTGAGCAATTATTTACTGAATAGTCATATTTTGGGGGAAAAAACAAATTGAATAATCATGCAGATTAAATTATTCCGCATTGATTAAGGTGCCTTATTTAAAATATTCTTAATAGCTATTCAGTAAGTTATGGATGTTTAACTGGAGTTCCATTAGTGGCAATGGTGTTTCTTTGGTGTTTGTATGTAGTTCTCCTTGCGTGCGATTTGAAATGCCGGTGAAAATCCCGTGTTTCTGATATCTGTCAACTGTCATTGTTGCTTAAAGAGGCAATTATGTGGGACAGTCATTACAAATACATCATTTGGAGGGCTATGTGTATGAAAGACTCAAAATAGTTTACGTACAATACTTGGCACGCGTGTGGTTTGTTAGTGGTAGGAACTTGGTTTAGGATTACAGGGTTGCCACTTGTCTGAAAAACCATGAAAGGCAGGGAATATATGACAATTCTTCGAAATATCAAGAATTAAAAATTGGGGAATGTAACAATCCTTGGAAAAGTCAGGGAATCGATCAACTTCAAACAAGTTTTTTGATGTTGACTGAAGCAATTGACATCCGAATTGCAGACTTTAAACTCAAGAGTTTGAATATTTGCTTCAATATGCAAAAATACTGAAATGTTTTCGCTACTGCACTAAACCAACACTAATCAAATAAATCGATGGTACATGCAGTAATGTGGTGACCCATAGACTGCAGAGACTTCACTTCCAGACAGTTTTCATTTAATAGGCTGGGAAAGTAAGGAAAGGTGAATCTGTGAATTTCCAAATCGAAAAGCATTGGCAACCCATGCTTATGAGGTTAAAAATGGTTCTAACCGCTGCTTGCAAAGTGCACGCATTTGCGCGTTTATAATTCCTGTTTTCGGGGGTCTTATGATTTTGTTGCTGTGTATTGCACTAGGGCCTTTGTACTTTTTATGGTGATTGTGAGCGTTGCTTGGGTGCCAGTCATTCTTGAAATGCAGGGTGGACAACTGTTCATCTACATCCAAGCCATTTCTGCCTACCTTGCTCCACCAATTGCAGCGGTGTATTTGTGTGCCGTTCTTTGGAAGAGGCTCAACGAGAAGGCTAGCACATATATTCATTTCACTGTCTATTATTTCCATGTCCTTCTTTCCTCCGAGTTAGAGTAGTACGTGTCTCAGCAGGTTTGAATTGTACAATTGTCTTCTCACCAGGGTGCCTTTTGGGCTCTGATGGTTGGGTTTTTGGCTGGAACTGTACGCATGTGCCTGGATTTCACCTACCGTGAGCCGGCATGCGGGGAAATTGACGACAGACCCTCCATTATCAAACACGTGCATTACATGTATTTTGCAATGTTTCTTTTTTGGCTTACCATCGCAACTGCTGTTGTGATAAGTCTCTTGACATTACCATTGGATGATGTGCGGGTAATCATCGCTGCGTAGATCTTGATATGTTTTTCATTTTCCTATATACACTTGCATCATATATGGTTATTTAGTTAACGCGGACCACTTTTTGGACGCGATTCGATGACAAAGTGAGAGATGATGAAAAGGCAAATGTGGAAATGCCTCTGAGGAAGAGGAGTGTGGAATTGGCGCAGAAATTACCTTCCGAGATCCCGAACGGTGATGACCATAATGGTAGTAGGACTCCCTACTTGGTTTTTTAAATTAGTCATCGTAAAATCCATCCTCTTAACTACTAACATTATCTTTGTAATATTGCTAATCTTTGAACACTCCATATAAAGCAGTATAAGTTATAATTCATTGATCGTACACAGTGTGGAATAAAATTATTGCCTGTTTGGGAATAATTTTGAAAGTGGTGATTCTGGCAGGATTAAGGGTGATGTCCATGTCACCTACTTTTAAAATTATTCCCAAACTGGTAATATTTTTGTTCACCCTGTATAGTGTTTGAAATTAGTAGCAGCCCCTTTGTGTGTACCTGTTTAACAAGTCAACTGAAATGTTGGTTTGTTCTTGGCAACAATAGAAAGGTGCATGTTGCTGTAATTTCACAACAAAATTCACAATGTATTTATTTGAAACACTAAAGCATTGACATTGTTTCGAGTGTTTGATGAGAATCAATATTAATCTGTGCATTATTCCAAAGATGAATCTCATTACAAAGAGCAAAGTGGCCACACTGAAGAGGTAAAATCAAAATGGAAACTCGCATATTACTGGTTTTGTGGCTACGAGACTGATAGTGAAGCTGATTTCCAAACTCAAAAAATGCAACTGCATTTGGAGAAGTTGTCAACGTTGAAGCAGAGTAAAAAGACTAAAATCTTTCTAACCATCAATCTAGGCTTCATCATTGTTATTGGCTGTTCGTTGTATTCATTCTTTTCCTTTGTTATGCCAAATTTGTGATATACATAAGGGAACAGCAATATGCATACTGTATGCCGTGGAACATTGATCTGTATACAGTGAACAAAATTGTCGATCTGAATTTAATTGTTACTGTGTTTTGTGACGGAAGGAATTAGGATCTAGGAATGGTGACATATTTTCTTACAAATTCTAAATCGATGACGTTATTTTCAAATATATTTTCTTTGTTAGTGCCATGTTTACAATATATGTTGTAATGCGAAGAAAATATTCAGAATGCGTAAGTTTTGTTATTTTTGTGCATCTGAATAAACCTATTCTCCAACAAACGAGTCCAAAGTGTATTTTCTACTTATAGAATATGATTATGAACAGAAATGTACACAGTTGACCATTTTCAGTAAGCACCTCCCATTGCCAAGATGGAGGCTGAAGTGGGGAAGATTATGAAATCCGATTGGCTGAAAACAAGTTTTCACACTTAGGACGCCATTTTTCCAACGTTTTTTTTCTCAGGCAATGTCAAATAAAATAAAATAATATTAATTATGTGACTTAAACTCTTGGGATTTAAAGATTGATAATTACATGTCTGTAATCATTAATTTTCAAGAAAGGCAGGAGTTTACTTCATTTCTTAGCCCAATAACATTTTATTACCTTGAATATTAAGTAGCAAACTGGTGAAATTACCAGGGAAATATTATTTATTTGAAAATATTTTCCTGGAATAAAACCAATGATTGTGAAATGGCAAAATTTTAGCTACAGTGCAAGGCTGTCTGTACTTCAAACTTGTTTTAAGATTTGCATATGTCTTGAGTTCCAGGTTTTTGGGCAAGGTTGCCATTGGTCAATGGACTCACATGATTGATGAATCATGCGAAATTGTGATGTCAACTTGGTTTTCTGGAGTAGTTGTGAAACTTTTAATTGGTCACGTGATTGGATTGGGGTGTGGCTATTTCAATCCAAATGTCTATATAAATGAGTGTTGTGTTGCGCTCGCGTCAAAGTCGCTGTTGGATGGGCTCAAAGGCAGTAAGGCCAAGTGCATGTGTGTTGTTCTCCAGTTGTTTGTAATTAATGTTAAATTAATAGTAATGATGATTTCATTGTTACTATTACTTTTAATATAATTAATGGCAGGTTTCAGTTGAAACCATGTAGTTTTAGACTGATAATGGTAGCTATACCCGGTGAATCCGTTAGCTAGTTTAAATGGACATTTTTACAATAATTTTGCGAGTTTAATGTGGGATATTTAATGTCTATGGCAGGTTTAGAGAAGGGTTAACTCTAGAAAGAGCAGGCGGTGCCACTTAGATATATGTAGTTATATTATAATTAACCCTCGCCGCAGGCTACCATTACATTTTTCTCCTACGCAAGTATACTTAATGTAATCGAGTTTTAACTGAGTGAGGACCTGCATGCTGGCCTGCAGTCTTAGGCCCAGAAAACCAGCGTGAAGACCAAGAGCCCTTCGCCAATCCATCCACATCGCGGTAAGTGGATTTATTCAATTTAATTAACATTTTATTCTTTTGATATCTGGTTATATATACGCGGTACCATTCTGAGAATGTGCTGAAATTCTGGAAAATGATTTTCAGCACTAAAGCACATTTATTTTTAGAATCTGAATTCTATTCTACCTTTAATATTATTCTAGCTTTAATTATGATGCATTATTCATGTAGTGATCCTGGCGACCCTGGACGGTGGAGGGACCCTGAACGGAGGAGGGACCATGGACGGAGGAGGGACCATGGACGGAGGAGGGACCATGGACGGAGGAGGGACCCTGGACGGAGGAGGGACCCTGGACGGAGGAGGGACCCTGGACGGAGGAGGGACCCTGGACGGAGGAGGGACCCTGGCGTCTTGGATTACAGCACTGGACCGGGGCCATAGTAGGACTTAATTTTATGTACATTGTTTTAAGTTTTTTTATTGATGTAGGGTCCCTGGCGACCCAGATGGAGGGGACCCACTGGTGACCCTGGTGGATGGTGACTGGCTGGCGACCCTGGTGGATGGTGACTGGCTGGCGACCCTGGTGGATGGTGACCCTCCGGCGACCCGGACCGATGGGGACCCTCCAGCGACCCGGACGGAGGAGGACCCCCAGCAAACCACCCAGACGGAGGAGGACCCCAGGGATCCACCCGGACGGAGGAGGACACCCAGCGATACACCCGGACGGAGGAGGACACCCAGCGATCCACCCGGACGGAGGAGGACGCCCAGCGATCCACCCGGACGGAGGAGGACGACCAGCGATCCACCCGGACGGAGGAGGACACCCAGCGATCCACCCGGACGGAGGAGGGACCTGTACGCCGTGATGGGTCATAGTAGGACAGTAATTTCTTATACATAGTTATAAGTTTTTTTTCCATTCTTGGTGGCCATATCCATTGTATTTTTATTTTTAAGATGCACTTTTGGTGGAGAGGGAACTGTGGCTGAATTTCATTTATGGGTTAACCATTTATATAATATCTGTTGCAAGAATTTAGTGTGAGTTCATTAAGTGTTCACGAAACTAATTCGCAAACTAAAATAACTCATTTAAATATTATCGGCACCGCCTGCCACGAGGGTTTGGTTTAAGTTTTAAAGTTCGCTTAACGCGATTCTTTTAATGCGCTGTTGTAATTAATGATGTATCTGTCCAATTCCTTTTGTGCTTAACTTAATACCGCATAAGAACTCCCCTTTCGCGAGTTTACGTTTAAGTTTTGTGAAACTAATGATGAACTCCTAGCTTAAATTAATATATAAAATGCCACTGATATTTTGACCTGAATTGGTCTTCTGGGTTGTATGTGTGTAATCCATGTTGTAATTTCTTTCAGCTCGTTTTAGCTGTCAGGGGTTCAATAAAATGATTTCGATAGCTTAGGTAGTTAAGTTTTTGTAATACGTATTTTGCCATTTTGCGACAAATATGGTCACCAAGAAACTTGTAGGCGTTGGAGTAATTTTTATTACCTATATATTTCTACCTTAAGAAACTTAAAAATCGTCATGTTCAGCTGTTGGTTAAAATTTACCAGTCAATTTTACTTTGTATTTTACAATTCACAATATTTTCAAGTTTTTAAGGAAGTACATTTTTGTACCGTAATGTGTGGTTTGTTGGCGTCTCATACAATTATGGACGCATTCTTCCACAAATTAAAAATGAACCCCACTATGGAAACGGCGTTGACGACGCAGTGGGGCTTGAGGTTTGCCAAAAATTTCTAGTTTATTATGGCAAATGACTAACGTTTCCGCTACAAACTACTCCAACCGCCTTTAAAAATCTGCATGTGTAGCTTTAAGTCGTTCGTGATTGAACCTATAAATGATTATGCACTTTGTTAGCTTTGGACATGTGTATTTTAACTCGATAAACTTAAACGTCCCACTCAATACATCATTCATAAGATGGGGTTGTATAGTAATTGTGGAAGGAGAGATGTTTCCATAGTGGGGGTGGATTAATTAATAATCTGCCAGCTTTAGAAAATTTGGACATATGGTTGCATGAACAGAGGGTTATATTTGTCTGGAAATCAATAGAATGAACAGAAGTGAACTATAGTGATTCAAAAGTAAAATTTCTCTGAATTTGTTGTACTTACGGCATATTGATTATTGATCCAGGAGGGGGGATTGTTTTCCAAGTATGGTGTTGAAAGGAAGCATTTGCAGTTGATGGTTTTTAGGCTCAAATATTGGACATTATAATGGGCCATATGAGCTTGTTTGTTTGCTCACGCAATCAAATTTGATATCTGCAGAACAGTTTCAGTTTTGGAGGATGTGCATTACGAATTAAGGTGACTATAAAAAGAATTATTTCCGACAAAATGTGAAGTTTCCAAATATAATCTTGGTGCTTGAATTAGGCCGTTATACTCACTGATTGTTCTGGAAATGGTTTAATTTATATGCTAATATTAATAATGATGGACTATTATTTATTTTACCATGAATCTCAGTAACGTGGATTTTAATAATTTAATGTGACCTGAACACTTATCGTACATGTTTTGGCAGAGTACATATGTGCAGTGGAATCTTGTATGGATATATGCTTTTATAAGGAAATCGCCTATAATATGTAATTTTCATTATTTTATAATTTCTTTGCTTTACAAAGTACATAATATTGCTATATTGACAAAGTTCATAGTATCACTATATAATGGTCAGACCAGAGTTTCTTTTAAGAGAACTACCTTTAAAAGGGGAGGTCTTATCTGGTGTGCATAAACATGGAGAAATCCATGGGGGCTAAAATGTCTGTACTATAAGGGAATGCACTTATGATCCACTATAGAGAGATTCCACTGTATTATGGCTGACTTAAATCACCTTGCAAAATAGAGTAGACACAATTCAGACTGCACCTTCAGACGTTTACTATAACAAACATGAAATTACAGCACAATACGATTTTATGGAAGCGTCGGGTTATTACATGCCGCGTTCGTAAAAATATAATATTATTAGATTTACAAAATCCTCTTTTGCTTCAGAATACGTAACGTCCAGAAACCAAGTATTCCCTGAAGCTCATACACCCAAAAATATCGACATTATTTTATTCCGTGTTGACAACATATGGTGGCGCCTGTGAACCAATGGTTCCATTTCCTTCAATGTACTTGCTTGGAAAGGTTGTGGGATGTGGTCGGGATCTTAACCAACGATATTAGGTTGAGGGATGATACCGAAATTTTGGTTTATCGTGTAAAAGTTTTCGGCTTGTTCGCACGGTAGCGCTTCTTGGGGGTGTGCGCAAACCAAGTTGGCCTGGTCGAAGATGGTTTGGTTTCCGCAAATGAAACTGTACTGATAGGTATCGATGACCTGTCCACGGTCGTCTTGGATAGGCAGGCAGACGTGGAAGATTTGGCAGGCGTTGCCCACGTCGGCGTAGTAGCCGTAGATGCGGTTAGCGCAGCTGAAGCCCGATCGCACACTTCCAATGAGGAACTCCACACCATCGGGCAAAGCGTAACCACGATGAGCCTCAAATGTTTGTCGTTTTTCCTGCCAGATAGTAAACCAATTTTATAGAGTGCATGCATATTTTTTTGATGGCATATAAATTCGCCAGAGATGATCTGGAATCATGTTGCAGTGAAGCCGCCTTTTAAGCAGTTTGATCTTGTCAATATTAGCATTTTACACTTAACTAAATTGTCCCAATTTAACAGCTTCATAACAGTCAATAGCTTGATGAAATTTCTGTTGGAGTTTAGATTTTGAGGTCCTTAGAGTTTCGTTGCATGTAATTAGTTTTGGCTGCAGCAAATTGTCTGCTTCCAACACTGCTTTGATAATAATTGCTTTCCTGCAGCATGCTTCTATAGGCAGTGAATTTCGGTGATATAATTTGCATGTTCCTCTGAAACTTTACCAGTTAACTTTCATAAAGAAAAATGATAAATCATTACTTACCCTTGGAATTGCAGCGACGAGGGCTACCAGGGCCAGTGCTTTATTATAGGGAAGAGATATGTATTATGGTTAGGTGGCTTTAATCCACATAATGCACTATTTTTCGCCCCATTTCTAATAATTCCCCAAAAGGTCTTGTCTTCCCCATTTCATCTTCCCAATATTGCATCTTTGAGATCTGTTTCAGTTATGTTTATTCCAACCAGATATTATAAAACATATAGTAAGTCAGTGTAGTATATAATTTGGATATTTGATGTGTTGTAATAACCCGAATGGGTGGTGCGAAATAACAAAGACTAAACACAGCATTATTCAACGTGGTGCATATACAATTTGATAGACATGCCGGAAGATGTCACTTTCTATGCTTTGCGTGTCCATCTTTAATTTCACGAACAATGAATTCTGTTCTTTCTAAAAGGCTAGAGTGCACGCAACAAGTAGGGAAATGAGTTTCTCATGTTCACCGTGTGCAAAATGAGCATTATGGTCTATAACGGAGCAAGGTTTAGCAAATGTGAATTTAGTTAGAATGGACATGGATTTTTTTCAGTCAACTCTTGGGGTCATTATTTGCTAGAGAAAAATATATCCTTGATGTAGTAAATTAGTCTCTTCCTTAACATTAATTTATATACTACTAATGGTTGTTTAAAGACTTTAAATTTTGTACATGTTATTTAGTTCATTGAAGTTTATTGGGAGGTGACGAACACAATACAAAAGTTCTTTAATTAAGAATGTTAATTGTCGGAGATGGGAAAATTGCATTTTGTAGTATTTAATGGACATTTTGATTAGCAAGATGGCTATAAAAAGGATTGCTATAAAAATATGTGTGCTCAATTGCTGTATTACTAGTATCAAAAATGTATCTTACCAACGATGACAAGCTTGTTCATGTTGATCTGAAATAATAAACCACCATTAATGTTCCGCAGTATTCAGCTAGATAGAAGGGTATTATTAGGATTATATTTTACAATCTCCTCGATGAACTAATAATTTGGAAACTTTCGAGACGATTACAAATTTGTTATGTTGAGAGTATCCATTAGAAATGATGGAATTCCAGTTATCTTGTAAGAAGGAAGTTGGAGAAAGCAAAAGTTTAACTGACCAGTTTCTGTAGGTTTTGATGGCAGGATGTAACCAAAGATGAGAGATGTGGATGATGTAGAACATCTCGGTGAACTAGCTTTTATATACAATTTAAGTCGACCCAGCTTTCTCGCAATTGGTTGAGGGATCCACCCTGGGAGGAGAAAGGTGGAGGGCACCAACATCTATCTTCAAAACAAAAAAAAACCTGTTAGTCATTTTTTACTGGATCTGAGATGTTCAACCTCAGTGGGTGACATAC
Source organism: Glomeris marginata (assembly GCA_034696005.1). Lineage (NCBI taxonomy): Eukaryota > Metazoa > Arthropoda > Diplopoda > Glomerida > Glomeridae > Glomeris > Glomeris marginata. Next base: position 27,709 of record JAQFZQ010000312.1, on the reverse strand, counting down.
TAGCTTTTCCAATGATGACACCTTCGCTCCAGAATGCAACTTTCCCAGCATACATGTATATAAGTACCATTCAGCTATTTTAAAGAACGGTCTGGGGTCATTCTTGAAATGTAGATTAAGGTCTTTGATATATTGTATTCTATGGTTTTGAGTGCACGTGATGGGCTCGTTTTTGTGAACAGTGAAGGTGATGATGATCAGATGCAACCACTAATTGCACCGAGATAGCGATCATTTAAAAATTTCATTAATTGCAATGGAAAATGGAAAATGAGTTCCCTAAGTGGGTATTGCTAAGGAATTGTTACTGTTTTAGAAAAAGTATACAAGTACAATTTAAATTTATAGTTTACATCACTTTTCTACATCAATGATTTTCTACTATACCATATGTTAATTATTTTTTAGTATAGTAAGCTTAGCAATAAAATTAATATTGTGTACTAAAAATTATTGACTTAAATAGGTTGCAAAACTATAATTAGAACCTACTCTTAAAGTTGAAGTTAACAATATAGCATCACAATACATTGAATGATTATAGTTTATGCTAAACTCTGATTTCCTTCTGATTTGATGGCAACTGTAATTTTCAAAAAATTCGTATGTGAAATACGTACATGGAACTTAAAAGTGAATTTTTTATGACTTTTATTTCTGTAAAATGTTTAAAAACTACCAGTAGATATAAAACGGGTTTTTTAATCTGGATCTTGGGCAGATCAGCAAGAATTATTCCGTAAGGCCTACTTTTCTTGAAGATGCAACGCACCCATAGAAAGTCTATTGAAACCCCAATAATATTTGTGTGGGAGTCTTTTAAAAAAGTAAGCAACGCTTTTGGATGAAGTATATGAAGTCGTGACTGGTTTGGTTTCCATGAACAACGTATATGTTGGTTTCCGAGCTTGGCAGATTTTTATTGCATTTAAATTATACCTCACCCATGTTCGTCTTATTTAAGGTTTTGTATATTTTGATGCAAATCTGCGCGACCGCAAATTTTACAATCCCTACAACATATAATTTTCTAATGCATTTGCCTACTTAGGACCATACGTAAATGATGACACAACAGTTTCAATTTGTAGCAATTCCTCCATTTCCCAAGTGAAACGAAATTATTTAATAAATCGCTCTGTTTTGCGAAAAATTCCTAAAGCTATACTTGCTAATCAGTTATTCGTATGATCTGCTTGTGCAAACGAATTCCTGTCTAGACGGAAGGTTTTGTAACTGCTGGCATACCTGATATACTTCAAAATTATGTATTTACAATGTGTTTTTAATAACAAAATTATTGGTAAAAATTGTTGCAATGAAACTATAGTTCCTCCTGCATGTTAAATGATTTGGGAATTTGTCTAAGCACTCTGAAAAACCTGGAAAACTTCGGGTAAATAGTCGCTATTATGAATAAACTGTTAAATCTTGCCTTAATTATACATTTAGAAATCCCGAGGTTGCCAGCAGAATATAAAAAAGAACCGTTTCCTCAAGTACAGCTAGACATTTTAATTCAACTAATGAAAACGTTGAGCTACAACTGCTCTGTAACTAAATTAAATCATTATTGCTGTACTTTTTTGGGTGAATACTACATATGTAAATGTAATTTTAAACAAGTTGTTTTGCTGGGATTTTTACTGTAGCATATAAACTGAGATGAACCCTAGAGATAGCCCTATGACACCAAAAACGAGGAATGTAACAGTTTGGAGTGGTATTGTTATTTATTCAGGTTCCAAATTGCGCATTGGCATCCAGTGCAACTTCCGCTCCTCTTTTTCCCTTCTAGTTAGCGTGAGTAACTCCACACTACCCTTTTCTTATAACTGTTTATTGTGAAAAGATAACGGCAAATTTTTCTCGTGAGCTACATAGCTACACGAATTACTCAACATTTTGCAGGCGCTCGTTTTGACCGACATAGGCGATGGCCAACATATAACACGCCATAAAGGACTTAATATCTGATCGAGTCCTTTTTCTTTATACACAATCCACCCGAATGCCATCGTTGTACATTGCTTGCTATTGCTATTATTATTATACGAATGAACGCACCATTAGTTCGTAATATGGGTGAAAGTTCTTTTTATTTTTCTATTCTGCATGTGTGAGAGAGTTGAAGATGGACTGAAACGAAGAGTGGCTTTTGATCCGTGCAAAAGTAGGCTATAGCTGAGCTGAAACAATAGACTCGCATCCCTAATTGTAACATCGTACTTATCACGATGTAACTTGTAAGATTACTTGTGCAATTTTTCACTTAGGCAACTAGTACTATCAAATCATGAATTTACGTTTTTCAATCGCAACAGCTGCCGTCAATCGCCAAATTATTTATTGTAATGTTGAAGAGCAATTCAGGTCTAGGCATAATTGTTTCAAACGTTAATTGTATAATGTACTGCAATTGAATTTAAATTTTAATTACAAATACATACGTAACTACGAGTTGAGCTGGTCGTTCAGACATGGTACTGACATGGTTTTGTAAGGTACCCTGAATCTATACCTACATGGAGAAAACCTATGCACAAAGCTAGTGTTGCATGGCTAGCATAGTCGAACCTCCTAAGCTAATTACCCCTTCGGACTTTAAATGCTAATAACGTCAGAGATTTTGTCGCAACACTTATTATGATTTGTGCAAGTTGAGTTTAAGGGTACCTTACAAACCTTTAAATTATTTCAAGCGCCCAAACTTTGCGGCGATAATTATCACCTATTAGTTGTGAGAATTTACAATTTTTAGCATTTGAACAAATGGCCGACTTGATAATCCCTTGACCGTGAAAGACATACCTTTAGATATACAGGGTGATTCACGGAGGTGTTGCGGCACGAATAATTCTGAAAGTAATTGCCAATGATCATGTGCGATATGGTGACTATGTGCTATATAGACATCAGCCAATGCCATCAACAGAAACCAAATCAGACGTTGCTGTCCAGAGTTGTTGGCATTCAAAATGTCAGGCTTTGCCTAGAGGTTGGCTGGCCAGTATTGCTCCCTCGTATCACTGCTGGGAAAACAGTATACAGATGCCACAAACAATGAAGGTTGCATTGAGATACTGTGCATGGTACCTGCGTTTCAGAGGTGATCTTATTCTTTTGTAGTTTGCATATGTATTTAGTGACAATTTATCATTAATACCTCAATTGCTTGTGGCATCTGTACTGTTGTGTTCCCAGTAGTGATACGAGAGAGCAATATACTGACCAGTCAACCACTAGGCAAAGCCTGGCATTTTGAATGTCAATAACTCTGGACAGCAATGTCTGATTTGGTTTCTGATGACGGCATTGGCTAGATGTCTAGTCCACTACACTTATGTCTATCTTGAAAACCATAATGGACCGTTCAAAAGTTACCAAAACGCGCGTGATCAGATGTGCTACTACATCATATTCGGCACATTGTCTGCTTTTCACATGGTCGGTAACATGTTCACAGAGTTCATTTTTTTTTAATTTTATCGTATATTGTACACTTTTAATTTTAATAGTGAAAGCGATATTTTTTTGAATAGTAAATGTATGTGCATGTTTGTATAAATCTCAATCCCGGAAGACATGTGAACAATTTAATTTTTTCCCCGTTGAACGAGATGGCATTTTCATAATAGTTTAAAACCGGTAAAGTATATATGTATACAACTATCATTCATCTTCGTAGAATGATTAAACAAAATTTATATCTTGGACCTACTTGATGAGCACAATATATACTAATATAAAAGTAGAGATAGTCTTTATTAGTGTACTTGCATGGGCATGAGCAAGTTGCAGGAAATGACGAACTATTTCCTGGTTAGATTGTGACGTGCATGTTGTGATCTTCAAAAACATTTCAAATTTGTTACATAATGCCATGTAGCAGGGATGCATCATCCTTTTGTTTGAAAATTGATCCTTTTTAACTGAAAAATCATCTCCTACTAATTTGCATACAATGAGCGTATCACAATTTTGAATTTTCTTGATTAATTACTGCACGCAGAACGCCTCCGAAATGTGAGAAAGTATTTTATCTCAAGGTGATAGTAAATTGGCTTATATATCCGTTTCACAACATCATTATACTCCTCAAAGAAAGTAGTTCCGTAGGTTTAGCAAAGACGTTATTCCGAATGGAGTTGGATAAAATAATTCATTCTTCCTCAGGTGCAATATGGCGATTTTAGTGACAAAATACTATCACCTTGAGTTGCAAACGACTGTGTATAGTTTCACAACTGTTGTAACAAAGCAGCTTAATTTTGTAAGAACTTTATTTACAAAGCAGATTTACACAATATGCCCCTACAGTGTATATCACTGGAGTGAATCACAACTTTGACTGAGGTCTGCCATGGATAATTGTGCATAAAGCCACTTTAACATAGCCAAAATGAAACAAAACTCTTCTGTCAAACGCTTCATTCTCAAATATTAAAGAAAACCGTAGCAAATTAAAGTTGTTTTCACTTCAGACATGTATGGTACATGTAGCGAGGGTACGCTGCACAGATAAATTATTAAATAGCTATGCGACAAAGTTATTTTCGACCCTGAGGACGTTCGGTTTTGCCGAAATCTTCGTTTCTAGAGTAGAATTGCTCGGATTGTTCGCAAGGAATTGAATCTTGGGGATGGTTGCATGAGAATTGAGATTGGTCAAAGATTGTCTGGTTGCCGCACAGGAAGCTGTAGACACGGGTGTTCAGTTGGCCATCGGGTAGCACATCAGGGACGCAGACGTGGAAAATTTGGCAGTTGTTGGGGATGTCTGCATAGTAGCCGTAGATGCGACCAGAGCAGTCAAATCCTGGAGTGATTTGTCTTTGCAGGATCAGTTCTGCTCCTGAAGGAAGCTCATAAGTGGCAGCTTGACGTTTTACCTTAAAAAATCATTGGGAACGTTTGCAGACTGTGGATGCATTCAATATCCAGCTTTGATCTTGCTTTTAAGAACTTTTTGGATTATGGTCAAGTCACAGGTCTTGTAATCTGACCTGCCATACCAGTTTATAATGTGCACTGACCTAAACTGTTGCAGAGAAGTCATAATTATATCAGATTTTTATAAATATTATAATCATTGGAATTTTATAATAATCACTTTAGTTGGAGATTGAATGCAGCCAATTGTTGTGTAAAGTTATTTTCAGTAAACAAGATAGCCTTTACGTAAATTGTTAAATAAACACAATTCTCACATCAATATCATGCATAAAGGAGTGTTACTCCCACGTAAAAGCTAAAAGTTTTGCTGCTTGGTGTAGCAAATTTTTATTTTCTCAGGAGGTTAAAATTTTGCCAACAAAGGATTGGAGGGGAAAGGATTGCCCTGATGAACAACCGGTTTACATGGGAATTGCATTCAAAAAGCAGGTCATTTTTGAAAACAAAATTAGCTTAACCCGAACTCGGTAGCGAATAGGACACTTTCACAATTCCCATTTTTAATTTGAGAAAATTATTGATAAAGAACCGATGCTCCATTTCTTTACTATATTGTAGTTGTGCTATAGCAAAGCTGTTCTCGATAAGAAACGCTTTATTGAATTATATAATTGGTAACATGATAATCGATGAAACGAGCCATCAAAATGGTGGGAAGGTTTTTGAGGGTGGGAATTACAAATTGATGTTGTGTTAAACAATAACTATACGGAGAAAGTGGATCATTGAAATGCCATCGTCAGGGGAATATATTAGTAGTGTTTATAATGGAAGGGCACTCAAAAGTTTTTGCCTTGCAAAGTTTACCCAGCAAATTTAGCATGCTCAAGTTTTTGTGATGCGAAAAATAATGTCATGGACAGATGAATCATAACGTCATTTATGATGAACCCAACCCTTGGTGGTTTTTGTGCAGAGATACATCCCTATACTAGTTGCTTATTTCCAGAAGTTGGATTTGTGGTTAGAATTTAATTGTCACATCGATATACACCAGTCAATGAAAGTTTATGTTTTAATTCAAATAGTAATTTTTATGCTCAGTCAGGTGGTGCCACACAATTTGTGGTTGGCATAACAGATATACTGAACTCAGTTAAAGTATAGTAATTTGCAGTAGGGCTAATTATAATTCAAACTGTGGTACTTGATTCTTCAATTGATAATATCTCTTGATAATATAGTAAACGTTCAAATTGCATTAGATGTTCCAATATACAGATTTTCAGCTGAAAAATGTAGATCCGAGTTATTTTCATGGTGGTGAAAAGTGGGATAATCTTACCATTGGTGATGCACAGGCCATGGCAATCACAAAGGCTAATTGGAACATAAACAGAACATAATTTGCATCAAGTTTCTTGATACGTATTGCAAAAACAGGACTATTTTCATATTGCACGCCATCATTGTTTAAAATGCAATTAATCGTAATATCATGTTAACCTATTTTTATCCGTGGTAAAGATCGTATATGAAACCAATTCCTTATTTAAATTTGCTGAAAGTTCAATATGACAATTTAAGATCAACGGCTTTAAAAATTTCAAGAAATTGAAATGACATTCATCGATGCAAATATATTTATAAATTGACACAATAGTAAATTGTTTTTTCGTAAGAATGTATAGAGAATGTGAATAATATGCATGTGATGACGTAAGGATATGAAAATTGTCCCTATTATTTGAATTGGTTTTGATACATACCTAAGATAATGTATTGATTCATTGTAATTGTGGGTGGTGGAATCTGAAAACGGTAATAATTTAAAAAATTAACAAAGCAATGTGCGGTTAATTCGGTGTAATTTCTGTTTGGGTTATCCAGATTTGGTTATCCAGTAAGAACGTTTGGAGCCGTTACTAACCGTAGCTGCCAAAGAAATTCCTGTAGTTTCCAAGTTTTGTGCTGTGTGAATGATGGTTGAAGATGAGTCTAGGATGAGCTTATATAGTGAGAAGACACGCATTTAACCCAGCTTTTTCGTCATTGGTGCTTTCCCCACAGGGATGACCCTTAGGTTAAATATTCATGAAAAGTGTTTGCAAATAGCGAGAGTAAACTTTTTTCTCTCACCTATGACCTCTTATGCCGAGCAGGAAACTTTACTGTTTGTGTAAATGAAAGCAACTCGAGGCATGATTATTGCTTTAATTCATAAATCCAACACTTGAAGCCATTTATTTCATCGACGCATCAGACCCACTTTTTATCGTGGTTTTACATTTTATACTTCCTTGTGTCACTAGAACCTGCTGAACTAAAATTCAGAATACAAGGGGGGTGTTCAGGTATCTTTGAACCACTATACATGGGAACCGAAGGAAGAATTTTCTGTTGTGTATACTTTCCGCAGTCACGTTTTTGGAAATTATCCTAAATGCTGCAATAGTGACTCATGAAATTGCATTTATAGTTTGTCTTTGGACAAGTTTGGTTTCATACGTTTTCCGGGAACTTTGTTTAAGCGTTTTTGTTGAACTCTTATTATTCCAGTCACTTGATCTACTCTGCAGCTAATTTTCTTTAAAACAATAAATTAGAAACCCAATTCTGCACAATGTACTGTTGTTCGCAATACCTGGTGGTTTCTGACATTAAACTCCACAGAAACCAGAAAGTTTAATACCAAATTCCTGGAATTCAAGCTTATAAAGTTCTAATTGAATGTAAATAAGAGAATTATCACAGTAAATGAATTCAGTAATTACTGTAGCATGGTGTTGTGAGTGGATTCAATGTGAACACAAGTAATGTCTTTACTGAATTTAATTACTATTTCATGACTGACTAAATTCATATTCTTATTAAACAGGTTATTGCTTGTATTCTTAATTAAATTGTTTAAAATACTTGAAATAAATTAAAAAATATCAAATTGCGTAATTTTCAAATGTCCCAAAGTCGCATTTTCAATATTTGCAAGTACAAGCGTATGCAAATTTCAGTGAATATGCACCTGTATAGAAATACGGAAATGTATGGACTGCATGCAAATGATATACAATAAATCTGTGGTATATAGGGTGACCTCATAAAATTGTGGAAGGGAATCTGGTGCCATAATGTGAACACTATCTTGGGTACTTTCCAGATCAACCCACAAGTCAGTATTCCTCCCTTAATTACTGCTATTTCTCTAACCTTGGCAAAACAGGTTTTCCAGCACGTCTTCGCAACAGAATTCATTCTTGAATTAACTCCTGGGGAAAAAAGGAAAAAACTGTTACTTTCGAGTAGATGTATAGGAATGATTGATTCGTAACGCAAATTGCATTCAGATCTATACAGCTTCAGGAACATCAATGTTAATTTGTTCCCTTTGTCTGCGATGCTTCCGATGTTATCGACAATTTATTCAAAAGAAAGCCGGAGATGAACTACAGGGAAACTGGAATTTCTTATTTTTTTTAATGTATTTTAACTTGAAAAGAAATTGTGGCATGACCTGGTATTCTTTTCTGCAACGTGCGGATTTTATTACTCTGCATATATGAAAGTCAGTTTCGGTTCCGGGAGTGAAAGTTCTTATAGTCTCTATACACTGATTTTAAAATCTGCTCTCAATATTTTAGCTGAATTGTATCTTAAATGTTGGAAAAGTATAGAGGAATTTCTAGTTATGCATGAGAACTGTGATTTCGGAAAAGATAATGCGGATGACATACACTAAAATCATCTGTGAAAACTGATTTGAAAAACTGCGTTTTCGGAATGTTGCTTTGCTATAGTCTGACCTGAATCTTCTCATTTGAATGAGTAGAGAGAGGGCGACTATAACAACTTGGTGGTATATACGCAATATTTTGCGCAAGAACAGAGGTGTTTCACTGACCAACTTCTATCCCAAACCTGAAATCTGCTCGTAAATGGTGCATTATGTTTATGACAGTTGAAAAGGTATCCATTAGAGAAAAGGACGTTTTAACTGTACAGAATTGCACGGCATTTTAAACAAGGTGAAATATGGCAAATGCACAAAGACGTTTTAATGTGTGTAGAAATGAAAGATAGAAGTTTTGTCATTGAAGCTCTGTCATCAAGCTGGCCTAATTATAGTTTCTAAAATCACCAAAAACACCATTGTTGCGTGAATAATTGTACACGTGCATATAATATGGACGGGACTAAGTTCTTCCGTTTGTAATAAGCTGTTCTTGAGCAATATAATTATAGACCAAAATATGTTTTTGGCTTTGCACTGTTTGCTAACTCGCATTTTTCACCACTTTTCATGATGCTGAACTTTAAGGGTGAACTTTTTATAATACGATTTTGTAAGGTATACACTGTGGAAATTAGTATAGAAAAGTTAGTTGCCAGATAGAAGGTTGGCTACCTAATATTGGAAAGTCTCCTAACTTAATTACCCTGTCAATTAGTGTCGGTTTTTAAGTACAACAGTCTGTTCACTTTTAATCTACCTCGATATTATTTGAAACTTCCTGCTTAAGAAAATATTGAACATGTTATTGTACTATACTCGGCATAATAATGGTTCATTATTCACGCACTTTAATTAAACTTCTTTATATAGACAGTTCTTTATAGACATGCAAGGTTGTGATAACAGATGCAATTTATATGAAGGCATGCAATCAGCTTTCCAGTTAACAAAGCATGTATGCAAATAAAAAAATAGTTGTTTGCAATGTGGTCGTCCTCGTAGCATCATCCCCACGTGCTTTATGTTGGAATTCTGCTGGTTGATTACAGATTGATGGCGTTTTGACGAGTGGTCATGGTCGTTGCAAAGCATCCCGAATTTTAAATGAGTCTTACCATGAGGGTACTTGTATGTTAGTTTCAGTTCGTGCTCTTGTCAGAATGGTGATGTAGAGTACGTACAACAAAAACCTAGTGAAAATTAGAGTTGTAACTCGTATAGTTATATACAAGGTGGAACAAAAGTCTCTTGCTTTGTGGGATAACGGTGAGAGATATTTGGAAACGGTGTTAACTTCACTCCAAAAGTGTATGGGTGATTTAAATGTCACCAAACGTGACCATCACCTTCATCTTCAAAGCCATATCGATGTTCCAATTTGACACTTTTAGCTCGCACTTTATCAAGTACTTTAAACTATGCAATTTGTACGTATGTGTTAATTTTGATTAAATTTAAAATGAAAAGCATTGTGCATTGCAGAGAAGCGTCATGTATATTTTGAGGATAGCTGTTCCGCTTTCCTGCAGTGCACAACGTAGTTCACTTGAAACATAAAATCGACACGTAACTTGAATAAACGTATAAATTAGCTTAAACAGTTGGTTACCCTGCGAGCTACAAATTTACAATAGAAATTGGTTCATCTATGACCACATTAATTGTGTGACACTTTTGAATTCGACCCTTTATGCTTCGCAGTGAAGTGAAGTTTCTCAAAAAATCACTTACTGTTCAATAGTTATTCCGTAAAGCAAGGGACTTTTGTTAAAAAAGTAGATCCCGTAGGTTTCTCATGTAGGACAGGTGGTTGCAAGAAGTCCAGTTGCGGATTAGGGTTTTATCACTCTTTGACACCTGGCAGCTCTAAACTCGGGCAAGTCGAATAGGACACATAAATTTTTAACCATACTATGTAATCTCTTGAACTGTCAAATACAGTAACATGGCTATGAGAGATGTAAACGGCTGGAAACTTTGCCACCATCTTTGCTGTCGATCAAGATTTTGCGCTGTTGCCCTTTTGAAAAATCTACAGCGGACAAATCATTTGCACGTGCATTGTTCCAGAAGGGTTTAGTAATTAGACGAGAACTGTGAGAAAATGAAGCTTGTTGCGTGCAATATGGCATTATCACAATATTGAAATCCGTTATTTTTGAAAGCAGATTTTGTTACGATGTATTACGGAAGGAAGCCGTATAGCATGGGGTCATTTGGAAGGGGTTACATTTAGCACGTTCATGAACATGGAAAAAATGTTATGGGTGAGTGAAGGTGTTTTTTTACGTGAAGGAATGAATGCACTCAAACGGAGCAGTGTCAGGGGCTCACGCAAAAACCGTGTCATGAAACCAATACATTCGCTTATGCTTCCAGCTAAAATTATTGGAAGAAAATCTCTCATCTTTTTGCATTGCATGCCCGAGGTTCATGTGTCATGGTTCTCGGTGACCGCTGACCTCTAACAATCCCAAGACCTTCGCAATTTTTGGTCTTGACCGTTTGTGTGGTTACACCTACTATACCTATATCTAAACAAATTAACTCCATTGAATATTCAGCATTTATTCTTGGAATCTTTATAATTGTCATCGCAATGCATTATTTCCTGCATGTTTAGTTAAATCTGAATTAAGTGCTCATTTCCAAGAGCATCCCTATACTTTTATCACAATGAACATAAGTTATATTGGTGCAGTGAAACCTGCATAAGATGGATTAGCAAGGACATATAGATTTACCATCGTCTCCAGCATAGAGAGGTTTTAAGTATTAATTGGTCCAAAAATATTTATTTTCCACCATAAACAGGTTTCCTGCTTTGACAAGGTCTTTTTCAACTTTTGGAACTTAAAAAGTTTTAATGCCTTATATAAATGTTAATTTAGTGTTGGACCAAATTTGCTTGCAATGATTTCCTATCAGGAAGTGATCAATGGGCACGTATTTATCATTGCCTTTTTTGGGCTTCTTTCAAAGCGGTTTAGATCATTGATGAACTGGTCAGGAGTACCATACCAGTTCTCACTAGTCCTGTTGTAAACGAGTTCAGAGAAATCAGGATGAGCACGTGGTTAAAAAGTGCAATATTTTTAAATTCCTACAAAGATCACGTGTCCAACTGAAGCCGAAAAGGACATTGCATGTATATTGCCTACAGTTGTGCACGTTATAGACTCTTCTTTTTGACCTCGGCGAACTTTTGCTTTTGTAGAAACAACTTTTTATGCACTCGGCAAAAACTGGAACATATAAGAAAATAAAAGTTCGTCATGCGTGCTCGCAACCGTACATCGTTTTCCTTTATAACACTTGCTCTAACAACGTTAATCTGCTATATCAAAAAGATGTTCATTAACCGTAAATTTTAACGTATTAAGATTTCTTTAGCCGAGCTGTTTTTTGTATTGGCTGAAAAGCGCCCACAAAATTGGTGTCAATTGGAAAATTGAGTTATAGTAAACGTGCGCCCTGCTGGAAATAGCATCAAATTCTTGCAATGCGATTTCTTTCTGATTTTATGTAAAAGCATCATTATTCTTTAAAGAGAATTTCAATGACAGCTGATAAAATGTTTAGTTTCGTTGCCTACTTGCATGGTAATTTGCTTGTGGTATGACGACATGCAGTGGGTTCATGTCATTTTGAACAATAAGTGAATGTCATATTTGAATTGCAGAAAGTTTCGTAAGAGAGCCTATAGTGTGGTCATAAAATGTAGTATATTCAAATCGTTTTCTCTCTTTTTCTATATAGACACAGTCGTTGTAATAGACATGCTAATTACGGCATTATATAATGTTATTTGACTGGCATGGCCTTATTAGAGATTGTTGTTCAAATAGCCTGCTGTGCATTTGCGTGACATATAAAAATGTGGCACTAATCTGAGTTTGGGTTTTTGCCCCATTTACTTTACTTTCCCTTCCCCCGCCATTTTTGTCTCCTTCAGGCAGTGAAGGTGAAAAACTCGTTTCAATTCATGTTCACGTGGGAACTAAAATTTTTTGATGGTACAAAAACTTTGATCATTACCGGTGTATGAAAGTTGAAGGAGAAAAGGTATAAATTAATTTTAGTGAATCAAAAAAATTTAAAGGGGCCGTATGTCAACGCACCCATCATGTAGACATCCCTAGGAGCTATATTGTGCAAGATTCCTTATTTTGCTGTAAATATTAACATTAATCTGCAGAATTTAGCATTGTATTGTGAAGTTGCTTGTATATGCATAATCTGCAAACGGGTTCTTTTGAATTTCACGGCTGAAAACGTATTTATAGTGTGCCATCTATGGGAAGAAGTGTGAACTACCTGTAAAAGTTATGGCACAAAAGACAAAATATAATGCAATCGTAAAATATTAATAAGAAATATATTTTCCCCTTTGTATCGTCAAAAATAATTCGTTTTGTCCGCAATTTAAGTAATGCAGTTACGCAGCATGTTAAATGTAATTGTGTTTTAGTCTTGCACATTGAATGGGAATTCAAACTGTTAATTAGTACATAAACATGTCAAAAGTTTAACATATTACATATGCAATGCAATATTTTATTTAAAACTCTTCCTGGTAAAAGTGATGAGGTACTTTGCATTAATGCATTGTAATTAAAGAATAGGTTACATAATGATGGAGGCATGAACCTGGCAGTTATGTTAAATAACTGGTTAAATAGCTTGCACTTTCATTATGCATACCTAGCTGCGAAAAAGAACTGGTAGTAAGCGAGATTTTGGGCCAATTCCCACGAAACAATAAGCAATATTGCATGATTAGCCGGTCGAGGTACTGGAATTATTATTCGTAACAATAGACGTCTCGTTTTTAAAATCTGGTCGGAAAAACTGGTTTCCGGTAACGTTGAACAAGTTTTTAGCTTGGCTACATGGCAGTGCTTCTTGTGGCGATGCGCACTGCAAAGTTTTCTGATCGAAGACTGTCTTGTCTTGGCAGAAGAATGTTATCCTGTGCAGTGTTGCATTGTCGCTTTCTAGTTTGCACATGTAGAAAAGTTTGCAGTTGTTCTCCACATCTGCGTATAATCCTTCTTGCATAGAGTCGCAGCTGAAATCCGACTTTAAAGTGGTTCGCCACAGGTTGCGATTAGGAAGTTTCAGACATTCCTGTAATTCGTGCCAATTTCTTACATTATAATATTACATTGCTTAAGGTAACTCCATGTACAACTCTGGCCAAAAGTATTGTCGCATTTCGCTATCCTGCAGTGCACGGTAGGCGACAATACTTTTGGCCACATTTGTACAATTGTGATGACATGGTGTTATGACTACTGTTGCCGTGTTACTATTGAAGTAAGTACAATGTAAATAATATGTGACACACTTTATTCAATCCTGCATAATATGTATACTCAAGGCGCGTCCAAAGTTGCACTATGGGATGGGGAGGTGACAAGGGGAAGACGTGATCTCTGGCCACTGATTGAGAAGTTATGGCACGTTTGGGCGTAGCAAAGCCAAAGAACGCCCACCCACATCATACCTACTCGCTCGTTGGTCAGAAGTCCCGTCTTCCTCTTGTCACCTCTCCCCATGGTGCAACTTTGGACGCGCTTTTAGTATACATACCATATGCATGGTTGCAATTGTACACGTCCTTCATAACGATTGATAATGCCCATAATTTTATTCGTTGGAACTTCTCCAACTATAATTAAATGTTTTTCTCGATTTGTGCTAAATTTGTGAGGCTGTAAAAATGCATGTGACCTTCCCCTATAACAAGTCGGTAATTGGTTTTCTAATAACATGCATAATCTTGTAGAAAACTTGATATTACTATATGCACTTACTTGTGCTGTTATAAATATGCCGATGATGGCGATGCCTGTGAACATAAATAACAATTACAAAATATCCCATGATACTTAGTATAGTGCTATATATACAAATATTGACTTACAAATGGCTGTTTTGGTATTCATCTTGTGATATACCTGAAAGGTAAATAGTACCATGTGTTTAATTGAAATCGACTGCTAATCCACACCTTCAATTCAGCACTTGTCCCAACAAATTCATATTATCAATGTGCAAAGCAACATTGTAGAATTTGTCTCTGAATTTATGTCCATGACGCTTTTGATCAAACAGTGCCAGATATGGCGTAGCAGCTTAGTTTAACATTATGTACAGGGTGAGTCATAAATCCGGTAAATATTTACCATGCACTATAGTGATATGCTTCTATACATTAACATTTAGCTGCATGTTATTTATTTAAAATAAAATATATAAATACGTACTGAAATGAGGTGTGCGATGTTGCCGAGAAAATGTGATGAATGTCTGCGTGTTGAACAAACCTTCACAACTTTCCTTATTGTGGAGTTTCGTCAGCAACTTGGCAAACATCTCATAGTTATGTCAACCGAGTCTTACTTTCACTAAGTAAACATTTACAGTTTAATTCCCAAGTACATCTATTCTCCGCCTATTTACATTTCATTAACCCTGTTTACTATTATTGTAGCTTAGAATACAATTAATACAATTACGAAGGTTAAAATGAGAAATTGTCACGGTGTTGTGAAATTTAAAATGACGTTTCCTAATACATAATACTGTACAGACAATTTTATAAATGATTTTGCTGATTTCCTTAACATCCAGTTCTTTATTGATCCGTTCAACAATAATAATGTAGAACCTGAGCATATCGTGGAAATCCTAGTTTTTTTACAAAGCATCATTTGTCACCCAGATTTTCCTCACAATAACACACACCCAAAATTAAAAAATACCCCTTTGCAATTGTGACTATGAGATTGCATTAAATCTCCATAAAGCTGCTCGTTATAAATGATAGTATAATGCATGGTATTTCAGATTGGCCATTAGCTCCTCTATTCACGGAATATAATACTATCTTGTCTCTTCATGCAAGGATGCCAATTGATGCCGATACACTGTATACTTTGATGATTTCACACTGTTTAATTTCGACCCTGTGGACGATCGGTTTTCCCGAAATCTTCGTTTTTGGAGTAAAATAGTTCGGATTGATCGCAGGGAACGCCTGCATCTTGGGGATGGTTACATGTCAGTTGGGATTGGTCGAAGATGGTCTGGTTACCACATACGAAGCTGTAGATACGTGTGTTCAGTTGGCCATCGGGTAGCACATCAGGGACGCAGACATGGAAGATTTGGCAGTTGTTGAGGGTGTCCGCATAATAGCCGTAGATGCGACCTGAGCAGTCGAAGGAATGGCTGATGGGAGCACTGACGATCAGTTCTGCTCCTGAAGGGAGCTCGTAATTGGCTGGAGCTTGACGTTTCACCTGTGTAAAAGTTCAATGTTAACTTTGGACCTTTGCGCAGCATTTTGATTAGCATGTCATTGAGCCCGTTTCCATGAGCAGACTTTCCTGCAGGAATGTGATGTTGCCATTAGCAACAGCAGTTGTGATGTCACACATTGTCCAGCATAGTGTGACATCACAACTACTGTTGCTAATGGCAACATCACATTCCTACAGGAAAGTCTGCTCATGGAAATGGCCTCTTTGCTGTATTGAACTTTTATTTAGTTCAGTTCTCATATGCCATTGGCTGATGGTGATCAATCAATTCATTTGTGAAGTGAGAGCATGATTTACAGTACATTATTCTGATAATTTCTATCTCAGAAGTATCTCAGTAGTATTTTATAAGATTCTTACCATTGGAGATCCGCAGACCACGGCGATTACAAATGCTGTTGGAGGATATAGAAAGAACATTAATTGAATTAATCTGCATATAGTTGCCAGCAAATGACTGTTCTCAAAATCTAGAAGATTTATCACCTTCAAAAAAATAATATTGAGTTTCAAACGGTGGTCTCTTAAATTCAGGCAATATTACTATAATAAAGTATACCATGTGTTAGAGGAGGCGAGATGACGTTGAGTTATTGAAAAAGGTCCCAAGAAGTATTAATAAACAATTGTTTTAAATTGATCTACGCACTTACCAAAGATAATGTATTGGTTCATTTTAGTTGTTGATGGAGCTGCTTCTGTAATCGGTAAAGATTAACTTGTATAAGAATGGATTATAATGTATATTTGCAGAAAGGTACAAATAATTCAATATATTTTGGACTTTTAGTTTTTAGAAATTGAATATTGGCATGAAAAGTCTGTATACTGACCGTTTTTCCAAAGCAATTCCTCCTTAAATGTTTTGCGACGAATGTCGGAAGATGACCTTATATATTTTATAGTCTGAAAGACCAGCATTTACTTAACCCAGCTTTCTCCTCATTGGTTCTCGGCCAGAGAGATGAAAACTACAGTTACGTGGGTTAAAATATTTACTGTATATGTGCTATTTGAAAGTGAATTGTTTAACCCATTACCTGCTGTTTAGGACGTAGACTTAAAAAAAGATGAGTCTGTTCCTGTAATACAGGTTTAATCTTTTTTAATGCTATAGGTTATTTCATCGGCTCGTAAGATCTTTTTCTGTGACATTTTTAAATTGAGGTTTCATTTGCATTTGTTCAGTTCTTCCTCGTGTATACGATATGTAAGGTCACCTAACCTGATTGGTAATCCTAACCATTATGAAATGCTGAAATGACCATTCAGGTGTTTCCTTTTTATATTATACTGTCGCGTTGCCAATTCAACTTCATGGTCAAAGTTATTCAGACCACCTATACCTACGCAAAATATCAATGGCTGGGCTTCTGTTACGTTTAGAAAATGTCAGGTTGTTATCTCGAACTCAAATTTAGAAGTTTCAGTTATAACATTTCAGAAAGTTATTGCTGGAAAATAGGAATCGTATCGGAATTGGATCAATTTTAGTAATAATGTACCTCATTGACCCATAAGGTGTATTAGTTGGCAGAAATATGTTGTTCATAATCCGTGCGCAAGTTTGTAAGGTTAATTGCGGTGTTATTGGACCATCTCAAGTGTTTAAAATTTTGTTAGCCAAAAAGATGTGGTTGATTGCACTGCAAAAGCGGATCTTTTGTTGGGTGGATCATAATTAAGTATTGGAGCATTTTTGTGCAGGGAGGAAAGCCGATTTGTTTTACTTTTCAGTTGTCTAAACTGGCACCAATCCTATATATGCCAATTGCTATCAATTGCAGGCAAAATTTCACCGTTGATACCACAAATTAACTTTTTTTGTTAAATCCGTAAATGAAATGCATAGAAATTTCACAGAGTTTCCATCAACCGCTCTTTATTTATGTTACTATGTCATATACGCGTCCTTGCATATATTATCGATACATGATGCAATATTAATTACTTTTTATATATGAAAGCAGTACATTTGCTCGGATGCAGGAACAGTCACATAAATAACTTGGATGCGATGCTTCGTGCAAAACCTGGAACGGGTATAATAATCCCAACACAAACCCATTTACATCGTTGTTATCCGGCACCGAAATATATGGCATATCACATTCCCACATTATATATCTCATTCACACATATTATAACTCTAAAAATGCATATAATACTGCAAGCAAACTTGATCAGCTGGAGGAACTCACGACCCTGGTGCTAGCAGGGTGTATATTATCACCATTCAGCTCTTCAATCACGCAGCAAGTTCAATTGTTCGAAAATCGTGGAAATTTTCGTTAACTGCATCCACTGCAAACATTCTCCGTCGTTGTCTTGGGTGCACTGATATAATTTGTATCTTCTGGGTAACTTATTGCCTTTGCTGGGGACGGTCGGTTTTGCCGAAATCTTCGTTTCTTGCGTAGAACTGCTCGGACTGGTCGCAGGGGATTGCATCTTGGGGATGGTTGCATGAGAATTGGGATTGGTCGAAGATGGTCTGGTTGCCGCACAGGAAACTGTAAGTGCGGGTCTGCAGTTGGCCATCGGCTAGCACATCAGGAACGCAGACGTGGAAGATTTGGCAGTTGTTGGAGATGTCAGCGTAGTAGCCATAACCACGTCCTTGGCAGGTGAACGATGGGTTCACTGGTGCACTGAGGATCAGTTCTGCTCCAGAAGGAAGCTCGTATGTCGCTGGAGCTTGCCTTCTCACCTGTTATAAGGCAGTGCGAACTTGAGCCAAATGTTTCTAATTATTCAAGTTAAAGCTTGCTCGTTGTGCTGTACTTACAATGACTGAGCCGAATGTGGCAACAATGGCGAAGAAAAGTACTGCAAAGAAATTTTCACTCTTCATTACTACTTTTATGGGAATATAGTCGAGTTCTAATGTGATTAATATGAAAGGTTTGAACCAGAGATTCATAACAAATTAGATTTTTTAGGATTCAATTTTCCACAGTTTGCGTTTAATCTCTTCAGTGGTATACATGTTTAACTTTGTAAGCATATTAAGAATGCTATTTATTTGATTTCTTAGACTTGTCAGTTTCAGATTAATATAATTATAATTAAATTTAAACAGATGAGAGAAATGTAAGAACTAACCTGCTACTCGGAGAGAATTCATTTTCTGGATGTGCAAAGTGAGAAGATTTAGCTTCCTGAAAATGAAAATGGATGATAAATGGATGATGAAGCATCCGGGAAATGCGGATGAGATGTAATAATTCCTCGGCAAAGCTGTGTAAATCCTGTTGTAGTCGGCCAGCACTCACCTGATGCAGGAGGATGTGAACACCTTTGGCTACGTCTGCTGTGATGGTCTGTGGAAGAGTTTGGTGGCGTACTTATAGCTGCTCCGTGACCCCGAATTTGACCCCCGCACACCCCCCTCTCTTTGCTGCTCTCGGGAATTGGGTCAGCTGCTGAATAGGAGAAATTGCGGCCACCAAAGCCAACCATCCAGTAGCTCTCCCTCTCATCTTCACGTTCCTCTCAATCTTTCGCTCTTTCATCCATATTTATTCTTCTTCTAACTTGATGGCACCTTCAAAGAAACTGGTTTCCTCCACTGATTGTTGGCCTAATCGATGGAATGCTGATGAAATCCTTGTCAATCAAGAAGAGTTCCTTGAATATTTGAATTTTCTACAAGTATATTAACCGGGAGTGGTATTAAAAATTGAATATGGGAATGATCATTAACTCGTTTAGTTTTACTACTAAATGAGTTAATAATACGTTTTGTTGCATTATTGAACCCTATACCCTTCATGTTACACACATGATCCTTTCAATGTATGGCGTTATTTATGGATGGCCCTATAGTTGCTGCTGGTGATTTTTTAAATTTTGGAAACAATATTTCAGATTGGTGGGATTTATTTTATAGTCAAATTGGCGTCAAGTAAACTGCAATAATTGCATCACTGGGGAGGCACAATTTATTGGTTCGCTATGTATTTCCAAAGTTTAGTATTGACCAACATGTTATTTTAGTAATTGGAAACGTTGGTGTGATTTAAAATGACCCCAACTGGGTGTATGACGTCGTCATGCAGAGTTATTGCATGGAGAGGAGAGCATATATGGTTATATTATTGCTGGTGATATTGGTACATTGCTCCCTGTGGAGGAGAAATGTTGTTGGAATCGCCAGCAGGCTTTTAGGCGCGTCGTCTGCTAAATATGCATAAATCTATGGGGGCCACGTGGGCACACCACTTTTGTTGGCCGACCTCTTTTTGCCAATTCATGTGTATAGCATTGTTTTGTCATGTCGCGGAAATGTCTTGTCCCATGTCACGATCGCTTAACAAAAGCAATAACTAATGATCCAGCTTCACTTCACGCACCATATGTTTGCATTTTATTGCCATTTCAAATATTTTAATTGGTTTTCATGTTGTTTCAAGAAAAATGTTGCCATATCCTGCACAGTGCTGTTCACTTCACTATATGCTGCAATTTATTTGAGCAAATTTTTAAGGGAATGCTCTGAATTTTCACGAAGATCCGGCACCTTGACACTTAACCTGCATGATAGCGGGTGATCAAAACTTTTATATATTAGATTCCAAAGTGTTCCTTGCCTCAAGCCTTAAGCTTGATAAAAAAGATGATGTCCATGAAACACTTCATGCTGTAAAATGTTGAATTGGGAAAACCTCAAATATAAGGTCATACGAAATCCATACCAACAGAATTCAAAACTAGTATGATCTGCACAAAAATTGATTTAGGTGCTCCAAAAGCTCTATTTTAGTACATATCATGTTGCATATCATTGTTTTAGTTATTATTGGAGAAAACTCAAAAGACATTTGCAAATTATGTCAAGTTCTCAATATTACCAGTCACTTTTTAATTAAAACTTAATTTCAAAACAATGCTCAAAACAATTGTAAATTTTAAAGCCAATTCGCAATGTGGAAAAGTATTCTTCCTGGGGCTGCATCAAAAAACTACAGATGATTGAGATGATGGTGTGTGCAGCATTTTTAGCACACAAGGGTTATTGAGATATTACAGAAATGGAATTCATGCCGGATATTCTGAATAGAAACTGCATAAGACGGTGATTTCATTATCAAGTGTGGGAAAATATTAATGTCCCACGGTTTAAAAGGAGCGTAATTCGCACGCATGTTATATTATATGGTGGTGATAATTGGCAATTAATTCCGACATAAAGTAACCGTTCTTTCGTTGAAATGTTTTCAAAATGTTGCATTGTACTCGTTGCTATATAGACATAAAAGAAGCTGAAAGCGAAACTGCTACAGAATAGTAGGCCAGCATCCATGAAACTCTTTTCCGATGCGAATTAGTTATGAAATGTTCCACATGATTCATAGGTGATGATGCACTAGTCCATCAATTCTTTATATATACAAAATCTCTCCTATAAACAATGTTACAGCCAGCTGAATGCAATTTGTACCAGATTATTGTAGGACAACATGCATTTATTAACAACCTAATTATTTATATAGCGACTTTGAATCTTTGTGAATTTTGGAAACTGGAGGTCAGCATTTGAATAATGAAATATCCGTGCATTTTTTCTAAATTTTTATTTTAAAAATAGACTGTGTGCATTGCATGAAATAGAGTAACAATGAATTTCCTATAGAATTTTTGGATGTGCATTGATTTTTTGGCACCTTATAGAAAATGGTGTTAGTTCACCTTTAAAGTAACATTGTGTCAATGACAGTTTGTCAAATGAGAAATGTGTGAACGTAAACTAAAATTGACAGACCATATTATTCAGGTGCAAGAATGCATTATGCCAAAATATTCATTAGTTATACCAGTGATACTAAAAGAGTAATTGCAGGCATGTATTCTTGACATGGATATTATATGTATGACCCAGACGTCTGTGCACGCTTTCAACAATAGAAACATTTATTTCAAATCGTATGAAATCACGTACAGCAGAATGTTTAATAGGACAACAGCAACAAGCGTAACTAAATAGAAATCGGCTCAACATTTTCTGCATTATTTATAGTCCAAATTTCACAGAATCTTATCTGGAATTTGAAAGCCCACAATTATCGTATTTATTTATTATTTGGTATTATAAATGTTCAAGTTATAATCTTGGCATGTTCGCAACTGATGAAATATACAAACAACCGAAAAAGTGCAAATTCACCGCGCAATATTGGACTGGATCTTCATATGTTACTGAATTGTGAGAACTGCCAAGGCGAATAACCGTGCAAATTTACTTTTAAAATGCAAGATCCAAGCAAAATGGATGACTACCTTGTACCTACGAATTAATATTGAGCGTTTATTATGCATACACATATTTATTATGATTATTGGTACGATTTCATGGTCCAGATGGGGCAATTTGAATTTTGCATGTATAATATGAATTGCATTTCATCATAACAATCCTGCAGTTTACTCCATTCAGCCTGTCGCATTCAGAAGTTGGCTTCACCACATACACTCATTGCTTGTTATTTTTCTGTTGCCTTCCTCATATTAGACTGATTTATGCAAAACTGCGGCCATTGTGCATATCTACATTTGTCACACGTTAGATAATATAGTAAATTATTATGCAAAATTCGATTAGACATTAAAGAATGCAAATCATAGTGTTATTTAAAAAATGTGGAAGAGTTTACTGTACGGAATATTGCTTTTTCATGCTATTTTATTTAGCTTGGCGTAGTTTCTGCGATTGGTTTTGTCTTCCGCATCATTTCACAAAGTTTGGCTTCATTAAGAGTGCCGTTGACCTGAACTAAGTTACATGCTGAGATTTGTGAACAATAGGTTGGTTTAGCCCACGCAGCTTCTCAAAATGTTTCCCTTTCGAGCAACATTGCAAATTAAGTTTACGGAAATCAAATTTATCATCTTTCCCCCAATGTTATCCCACATCACTTTCTGAAAATAATGGGTTGTTGGATTGGCATGTTTTAATTGAGCCTAGCGATTTCATTCAAAATTCTCTTATGTATAACATGAATTGGCATGTTTCAATTATGAGCATATGAACACTAATTTATTCATGGAAAATACAAGTCTAGAATCTCTGTGTTATAGGAATGTTGCACGACTTGTTGATCTATATGGTAAAACGTTAAATGACAGTTGCACAAACCATTAAAAAATAAGGGGGAGTTTGTTTGCGGAAAGCCCAAGTATGAAAAGGATAATGGTGAAACAAATTTAACTATGCATATGGTGCAATTGTGGATGTGTATATGGATGTCACGAGGGTTAGACGTGCACCCAGATACACCGATTCGTCCCATTTTTTATTTTTACTTTCTTGTTCGTGCATCGTAATTATAAATGAGATGCTCCCAGTTGAAATTTATGCAGGACACTATCACTGGGTCGATCAGCAATTTTGTAAAACCCGTCATTTCTTCCGCATTGAAGTGTCACACATGCATTCAAAGGCCGTGATGCACTTTCTTTTTCTAAATTAGCATAAGCCTACTAAAAAAACAAACAACTTGCTTATTCCTGAGAACATAAACATTATATAGTCAGTTAAGAAAAATGTGCACGTTTTATGCATTACTACTAAAACACGAGTAGAAACTTCCTCATTTGTTTATACTGCTGGTACTTCTGTAATTTTAAACTCTAATAACTCCATAGCCTATAGTTGTTAGACTAAATATCGATGGCTAACTAGACATATGCCAGTGTCTGTCTTGAATAATGTACAACGGGGGTTACCAAACATATTTCAGCAAATTGATAATCCCGGACAGTAATAATAATTATTATGGTTATTGTGTAAAACATGAAGTCCAAGTTAATATTTTGGCATGGTCCACGTCAATATTGCATTACGTGATTGCAATCATTCATGTATGGGATTACTTGACTGCTGAAAATGAAAACTTCAAGTTCGATGTACTTAAAATTTTTTTGCACATTCCTTCAGGTGGTATTATTTTTCCCTTGCTCCATTTCATGATTTCTCTCCTTCTTTCCATTCCCTCAAAGTTATTAAAGTTTGCACAGTGATCTCAGCGGGATTTATTTGCTACGAGAAAAATTCCCATTGAAATTTGAAATGGTGCAAAATTTTCAAGACGCTCTGTACAATACAAAAGTCATTTGAAAAAGAGGCACCCGGAACCCATATGCATACATATGTACTGTATACACTTGTACTGTATATACTTGCTATTCGAGACATCTCACGACTTTACACATCCTGACAGCTAATTTTTAGGCAGTATATCCTCCAGATATTGTAAAACTTGTTTACTTAGTAGACTCTCTTATTTGAAGATATCAGACTTACATTTCCTACTTTCTTTCATAAATTGAATAGGTATGCATTTAATAAGGCATTTTTTATTTCATACATGTTATTAACTAAAGATAGTATTTCATCACAATTTAACATCCTACTGCAGTACACATAATTTAGGTGCATGAACTAAGGAGAAACGTGCAGAATTCTGCAAATTGCTATCAGAAGAATAATTTATGCAAAGCTTTTCAAAATATATTTCATTGTAAAGTTTTTCTAGTTTTCACACAGAGCAGAAATATGGAGGACATTTCTTGCAGAAACCCTTCTGCACTTTGAAATTCCTTCAGAATTAAACAAGTAGGGTAGATTTTCTGAAGAATTATGCATAACTTTTTATTTCTGCACACACTCCATCCAACCGTAGTTATAAACTGAAACTAATCTATTTTTAGTTTTTCATTTAATACGTGAGTATATTTGAATAGTTATAGTTTCCCGGGTCATGATCTGCGAATGATGAAATGATGAACATATGAATGGCGAGCTTTGGCAAACCACTTTCTATAGCTCGAGTCAAACGTTGGGCTATTTTTCCAGATAAAAAATTAGTTGTCGGCCTCGATTCGTCATCTTCCAAAGTCCACAAAAAAAGACTACAACTTTTGTTTTCAATTTTCTTTTGTTGAACGTGTCTTTATAGCGACTTGTCAAAGTGAAAAATAGTTTTTGCATTGATGAGCAGTCAATCGATCATAAATAGAAATTAATGTCGCCTAATTGTTGCCGTATTTATTATACGTGACGTAACTAAAAACGATTAGATGGCCATTTAACATTTTTGTTGGATGCTTTGTGGCATGCAACTTCTTGTTTACACCTGGGATGACAGCTGCGTGACTTGGCTAGTTTGAAATTTTTCACTGCCTGTAATTAATTGTAATAGGTCCACGCAACGTGCATATTTAATATGCGGCGAACGATGAGTAAAAAATGTTAGTACATCACGTTTTTGCCATATGTTACCAGGCTAACTCAATGCATAGATAAGCTAATTATAGAACATAAAATTGTCAAGTTAATAATTGGGGGTATTCTTTATATGCATTTAAAAAAGCAAAAGTTTTTTGCTTCTGTAATCAGTTGTGTTGTTGCTTGTTGTTGAATATATACTGCAAAAGTTTAATGACTATCATAGGTACACTCTTTGCACTATAGCATTACAATTACCAATTACACTTTAGTAGCTTGCAAATTTTACAAATATTATTACAAAATTAAACTTTATGTAGAATATGCTCTCGAAAGCCTGGAAAACTCGGGGGAAATCGGATATTAATTGTATATACCTAGTTGTAATTGTTATATAATATTCATGCAAAATTGAAACAATTTTTATAGCTAGCACATTGTTTATTAAAATAGGCCCCTATTTTTTAAATTTAATTAATATTTGACCATAGTGTTTGTCTTTTATTTGAATACGATCATAATGATTTGTTCCTTTTTATTGTGCATTCTAGAAGTGAAGAATGGGCAGTATGGGTTTGGTGATGGTGAAACGAGAGTACATACGGCGTGCCATAGATAGTTGCGCTGGTGGCCATCTTGTCCGATCGATCGTAAAAATCGGCGGACAGCTGACGGCGTTGCAGCGTGGTTTTGCTTGGAAATAATCATTGAAACATGTCTGTCTACAGTGATACATATTTGCCAAGCGACGAAGAACTAACGGTCGAAGAACTGAATTTATCAACTCATGCACTCCGAGCTGGAAGTTATCATTTTGGCAAAGCTTGCGATCAACAGTCCAAAGTAAGTTTGTTTCATCGCAATTAAGCCTTGATTAAACCTATTAGTCCAAGATTAAACATTCAGTCACGTTAGAAATCGATAAATAGTGTCGTTTTACACGTGCAGATGTCGTTTTATTATGATGTACCCGATATGGAATCGTTTTATAATGCAAATTACGGCCGGAAATTGTAAACTTTAAGCCTAAATTTGCCACAAGTTTGTCCATTTCTGCACTGATGCGAGCGCCATCTTTTGATGCAAGTGGCAAGAGGAATATTTAGCATAAGAAATCTGACAAATATTTTACAATAAAACTTTTTATATCCTGTTTAAAAGTGTGTTTATACAAGTTTTAGGTAATTCATAATTGAGTGACAATTTATGGAAATGGATTCAGAAAATATGGAGGCATTGTGGAATTTTCAGAATTACACCCTGTTATTTATATTTTCATACTCCATTTTGAGTTATTCTTTTATATATGAATTAAGGTGCTGTATTTGCACCACACCATGCAAAACTGCAGTTTCAGTAAGGATTCAGGAAATAACGTTTGTTATATGTCACCATTATTGTTGAAACTAGCGTGCTATATGATTGGTCTTGGAGAGAGAATCTTGTTTATAGGTCAGTGGGTCGGTTGGCTGTTTTCACAACTTTTTTAACCAGTTTTCTTCTTATTTCTTTATAAGGTGATTCGGCCTTCTCCTCTGACCTTTTGCTTCCCATTTCAGGGATCATCATCATAAGCCTATACAACTTAAAACACATTCCTCATTTCAACTACAGTAGTACATTTCTTTATGGTGAAATACATTTTCTTTCAGGTGAACATTCATTTTTTCCCAATCTTCAAACCTCCCAACAACGCGTATAAAAACCTACAACAAGAAAAAACATAGAAAACGAAGTGTTGAAGCAGAATTTATGTGGAAATTGGTTAAAAAAATCTATTAGCTCATAAAGTTCGACGGGGTAATTAAGTTAGGAGGTTTGCTTATGCTATCCCTTTTGTATGTGAAATCTGTTATTAGAGTTTGTATGCGTATGGAAATTATTGTCCACTTTTTACGTGCTACTTTTTATGAATATTTCCCACATTCTTTGCTGGCTTGGAATGATGGCAACTTGTTTAAAAGATACTATAAGTAGACACTTGTCAAGGCATTATTACTTAATGGCAACGTCATAACAAGTTTTAGATATTTGCAAAGTAAATACAAAAAGTATACTTCAATCGTTATCTTTCAACATATGTAAAACTTTCACAGATTAAACTTTTGCATATAGTGCTATGCTAAATGTAGTTTATTTTAAAAATAATTCGATAACCTGTATTTTAGGATAGCGTAAAGACATATGTTTTGAGGGTTTTTGGTGCCGTGGCAGACAACAATGTTGATTATGGAAAAATGGTGAATTGTAAGGGCGTTTTTTGAAAGATGTTTCTTTCCCAGCACAGAAAAGGAGAAAGAAAAACGAAGATGTTGGAGCACTGGGGTCATGTCAGAAGTTTCTTGACCCAATTGAGATTTCACGAATGAAATGTTCCCACCTTTGGCTCGTCATACATTCTCCAGCTATGCTTGTCTCACTCTCTTAAGGTGGAACATCAAATCGGTTGTAGGGACGATACGTGCAAAAAGGGGGCGCCCTGGTGGTGACTGCGCATTACTGGATGCATCACAGTTGTCAACTTTG
>JAQFZQ010000311.1:0-37624 GCA_034696005.1 Glomeris marginata | reverse complement strand
GCATGGGATGGACCCGGTCGAGTTTAGCAGGAGGTGGGTGCATTTGATGGTCAACTCTAGTTGCGACCTCTGTAGCATAACATAAGCTAACTTAATCTGTAAAAGTCTAACCTGAAATAAGATAAACTATAACAATGGGCACGAGAGTTGACACTCCACGCGTTCAGATTATGACGTATGCTACTCTCTAAACAGAGTGACATTTGGTTGGCCCAGGCAAAGCCCAGTCCACGAATCGTACAGGTGGACTGATCTTCAATTCGGCCCTTTCAGTGGACAGCATTAGGCTGACATAATTTAAACATAATGTTATTACGTGTGCTTAGTATATTGGAAATCCTTCGTGTAATATTTTCTATTTGTAAAAGCCATTAAATGTTTCTCAAAAGTATTTCCTTGTTTATCTTATTGACAATTAAATGTAATGACCATATTCAGTGCCTGGGAATGAGGCGTAACAGGAACAAATAACATGTTACATGCATTTTCAAGTTTATATTGCTATTTCTGGCATTGTACTCGCCCAACGTCATATAATGAGAATATAATAGGAAGTAATTCGGTGGCTGCATATTTCCTGAAAGCGATGGTGTTCCCTATTCTAATTTAATATGCGCATAATGAAGATTTATTTTTAGTTTCCTACGTTTTATCGCTTCTGCAGGAATGCATCTCCAGTTATGT
The DNA here is from genome assembly GCA_034696005.1 of Glomeris marginata. Lineage (NCBI taxonomy): Eukaryota > Metazoa > Arthropoda > Diplopoda > Glomerida > Glomeridae > Glomeris > Glomeris marginata. Next base: position 36,940 of record JAQFZQ010000311.1, on the reverse strand, counting down.
GTTATGTTATGCAGGGTAATCAATGTAAATGGAAGGAAATAAAAGAATGGCAGCGAAACGAAACCGTAAATGTCACTGTAAAGGGATAATTTATTCCTTTGCTAAATATATTAAAGAATAACTTTAGGTAACAACAAAATAAGTTTAACTATACTTTCTGTGTGATTGAATATTCACATTGAACGATGTTTGAAATTACAGGTCAGTTGCCTTAGCGTTCAACATTTATGTTTTCGTATTCATGCCGAACAGATGCTCTACCGCAACAGCCACAGCCACTAACATCAACTTCGTTACCACAACCTGAAGAATACAGCAGATCTGATTCAATAGAGGACGACAATGGACCTATCAAAAGACGTCCAAGGTCTCTATCGGGAGTCATCGAACCTCGCCGGACATGCAGTGTTTCGGACCGTGATGATATTGCCATGTCCAATCGGTTAAGGCCAAGATCAGAAACAACTGATGGGATTGATCTGACCGACGGTGGCTTCCTTCCCCTGAAGCAGTCACAGTCATCCTCGGGGAGGCCAACTTTACTACGTCTCAAGTCGCAGGACAGCGACGCGTGGAGTAGCGGTGACAGCCACGATGGACCCACCGGTGGTGCCTCGGTTGCCGTTACGCCAAAGACAACAGGATGGCCATCTAGTACACTGCCTAATACCCCAGAGTGTTCCAGGAACACCCCAAGATGGAAGCAACAACCGAAGAGTTCCCCGGAATCAGCGTCAATGTCAACGGCAGCGTTGGACGAAAGAAGAAGTAAGCACGTGAGTTTCGATGCGGCTGCCCTTGCCAGAAGCCATCCGGCAATTACGACTCTGGAAGATGGTAGTTTACCCTATACTGCAGTTGTTCCTGCAGACGCCAGGAAAACTGGGGTGTCACCGGAACATGACAGAACGAGACACAGATCGCAAGAACGTCTGATCGACGGAAAGCCTACTCCTAGTAAGCGTCCAATGTGTGCATTGGGCAGTTTGAAATCTTTGGACATTGCAGGACTGGCGTTAGCAACGTCATCTAACACTGCCCTGGCTTTGGCCAGGTTACGAAGGTCAATGCGAACTCAAGCTACGCAGACCGAGATCACAACGCTGTCCACGCAACCAACAATATCAGAGTCAAGTGTGTTATCACCCGGTTTGTTGACCCCTAAACCTAAAGTGTTTGACGTGTGCCCTGAAGGAACACCGAGCGTTACAGTTAAAGAAGATCAGAGCACCGTGAATGCAAAAGTTCCTGAAATACAGTTACGGCCAAACGGAAAGAAGTTGGTGAAAAGCCGTTCGGATTCGGAGTGCAAGTTTAAGGGTCACAACGATGTTAGGATGACAGTGGTTCATCTGGATGACACAGCACTGCTGAAGAATAAATCCAAGAGAGAATCTTGGCCGTGGACCGGTCCGTCAGGTGATAGTGACAAGAAGCAGCGCAAGGGCCCGGTGCAAGAAATAATGGTCACCTTCAAACCGGCCACGGATGATATTGGTCAATCGTTCATATCAGCAAGTGGTCATCCAAGAAAACGTTTGGAGAAAACCTTCTCCGAGGGTGATGTCCTTGTGGCTGTTCGACCTCCAGGTTTCACCGTCTACAGGGGACGCAGCGAAGAGAGGACAATTGAACCCTCAAAAGATGACACCCCAGAATCTGGTCTCCATCAACGTCCTTCCAGAAGAGGTAGGATAGGAAGTGATCCACTCGTCTTGGACAATGGTCAGCACGCCATCAAGAAACCAAAGATGTCCAAAATCGAAACGCCGCAAAGCTCGGAAGAAGCAAAAGAGGTGGTTCCGGAAGGAGTTACCAGTGGCCCTGATGACCGGGATACTCCAAAGTCATCAGACACTGGTAGTTTGTACTATTCCCTTACCGATCCTTCATCATCTTCAAAGACACCGTCCGTCCCAAAAGCTCCTCTAACCGTTTCCAAACACGATGAGTTGAAAAGTGTGACGCAAACTGCACCCGGCGGGGAATCCAATATCCTTCCTGTTGATGTTTCTGACGATGAAGATGGTGAGACACTGAGCAGGTCATCGACCGATACAACACCTCCAACACCATCTTCCGGAGACGTTGACAAAACTATCGGGTACAGTTCGGAAACGGAATACGGATCGGCGCAAAGCGAAGAATCTCGAACTGTCCATGCCGATGCCAGAGGTGGCGTTTCATCAGCAGCGGATGGTTTTCACCTGAAGGGCATTTCACTAGACAGTTCAATCGGTGCTATTCTCTCGCACGGTACCGCCAGGGAAGCGTTACGGTTCATGCATCTTGCGAAAGAAGGGCAGTTGACGTCTCCGGAGAGCGAGACTTCTAGTTGTCCGATAGGAGAGAGGGAATTGAGGCAAAGCCAAAAGTTCAGAAAACCGAAGATATCTACCGTTCTAACCACTAGGAGCAGTGATTCTGCCAAATCTGACGTTGAGGGAAGCGAGACGTCCGAAGACTACCACACGGCTACGGAACATTCGGGAACGGACGGACTCTGTCCGGTTCGAAGTCAGTCTATTAGGACACCTGTTGAATCTTCAGAAGCGAGTGGACACTCCGAGTATATCAGGTAACACATTGCAATGTACTATGTATATAGTAGTAGATTCAGACACTTCATAAAATATGTGATGTTAGTTGAGGATTATAACGCTGCGTGACACGTATCATTTTTCAAATTTCTTCCAAATATCCATTTAATGCGAGACCTTTGCTACTTTATCTGGACCAAGTATTTGTTAAAGTTACTAAACGTTTATTAACTTCTTATTAGTGTTGCTGCCCAGCGAGACGTTTGCCCATCGGCACCATCATCATCTTCCAAACGTCCCGTGGTGTTTCCTTTCCGGAACGTAACGGAAATCGAGATCACGGCTCCTCTCCCACCTCCTCCACCAATGTTTGCTGAGCCGGAAGATGTGTTTTACTTGGGTACGGTCCCCGGTGAACCACATCATGGTGAAATGGTCACCGGATCACTGGAAAGGAGGTCTTCATCATCCCCGCACGCTAGCACTTTAAGCATAGAAAGCAGCACTTCAGGGAGTTACACTTTGGAAAGCGGGTTCAGCGAACATGAAGTCCGAGTTTCTAGTCGATTCGGTGTCAACGATGATGATCTAGACACTGAATTCGCCAGTGACCACAAAGGAGGTGTTGTTCTGTGCAGTTTAAGTGTTTTGGAAGGTTATCCGGGACGTCGCAGAGCTTCCAGTGACCATAGTTCTCCCGAGAGCCCGTACGACTTCAACAAACTCCGTCAGAAATTTGAATTGGCATCACTTCCAACGACTCCTGTTGTTAATCCAACAACTCCTGTTAATCCAACAACTCCAACTCCCATCGCTGATTCCGGGTCATCTGTCAAGGTACCATCACCCTCCTTGAAAACAACGCAGCCATCATCAGCTAATGCGAAGGAAGTGGTTTTGAAAACTAGTTCTAAAACCGGTCCTCCACTTCCACCCAAACCCATCATCAGTCCGTCCGGTGTTATTACGCCAGCTGGTCAAGGTGGCGGTGTCAACGCGAGTGAAGAGAAACCACCAAGTGACCTGGAAGATACAGCAGCGTTTAAACATCTGGGGTGGGAGATTCCGGTGACAACTTCATTGTCGACCATGTTCCAGAAAAAAGCTCAAGGCACCGAGAAGTTAAGTGATCGGAGGAAGAAGACGAAGAAGCACAAGTCACGCAGCGTGGAAAGAGATGACGGACACCGGGATGCGCCTCTGAAGCTCCCAGAAATGAGAATGAGAAGGTAAGGGCCTATTTGTTCTATGGATAAGTTTTACAAAAACAATCCTAAAAATCCCCACCAAGAAAGTATTTGTTTTAATTCTACCAAAGTGCTGTTCTGCATCAGTTGCAAGTTTTCCATCGGCTTACCGTTCGCAGATCATTGGGTTCTGAAAATACCCCATATCTGTGTAATTATACAATTGCAGTCAAACCTCGATAATATGACACCTGCATAAGTCGTTAACCCGCTAAAGTCGCCCCAATTTAAAAGTCCAATCTTCAGATTCAGAGACTTTCAAAAACAGTTACGTCGTTAACCGATTCGAGTCGTTAGAAATTCCAAGTCCCACCGGTGACTGCTTATTGAAGTTTGACAGTAGGTAGTTTCCTGTTGGATCTAGCAGTTGATTTGGGACCAGGAGCCACATATATTTCAGGTTTCATCAACAGTTTTACATTTAGGCCGTGTGCACCGCAAACACATATGCGAGATGATGTAGGAAAAAATTAAGAAAAATATCGAAAAGAATGTGTTTCCCTTTATAAAAACTTTAATATCAGCAAACAAAACATTGTTCGTAATGAAACAGTCAAGTAAGAACAATTGGAAAAGGGACTTTCTCAATGGCCGCCAAGGGAGTGACTGCGCTGAATGAAACAGGCCTAAATGGGTTTTCTGTTGGGTTTGCACGGTTCTTATTAGCTTTCTCATTTCCTTAGCTGTTTCCTTACTTGCGTTTCCATTTCCTAACCACCTTAATTGCAACGAAACCTGTTAAAAGTACTGCACAATTAAAATCTCCGACCTTAAGTTCACAAGTGGACCAAAATCAGTTTGTTGCCCAATGGGTAAATGGAGCGAAATTAAGATATCAATAACATAAAATACGAACTTTCAGATTCTTGTTACAGTTACCTGCTCATTTTTACAGTTAACATTTCCTCAAAATGTTACTATAGATCGGTAAGTGAAAGTCCAGAGCGTTCTGGACATTGGTCAGTGAAAAGTGACAAGAAAAGGACATCAGGAAGGACACCAGGTACTCCTGGAACTCCCGCAACACCGGAACCGGAAATAGTCATAAAGGAACATGGAAAGCCTTTGAAAAGGGAGTCGTTACCACCTTTGGCCATAGCTTCTGATTGGGCAGCAAAAGAGTTGAGCATCAGGTCAACAAGTTTGGAAGTTTTTCCTGACACCTCTGGACAGTCAACGGCCCAAAGCAGAGACCTGGACTCTGATATATCCAGAGTTTTGTGCAGTCATTGTGAAGAAAGGGTCAGAAGGATCCATGAAGGTGACTTACCTGAGGTACAGTGCCTTACATTTTTTAATTGTCCCATATACAGGGTGATTCAGATCAGAGGAAACAATGGAAATGCATAATGAGAAATACATAAAAAACGGCTGTATTGACGTTTGTCAAGGTCAGATGAGTTATGAATAACGTTTAGCCCTCACAGTTTAGGTTACAGAAACCGTAATACATTATTCTAGTTAATACAACCGTTTTTGATTTATTTCTCATTATGCACCACGTTTCCATTGTTTCCTCTTATCTGAATCGCCCTGTATAATATGAAACCCAAAATTAAATTTATGATATGTAAATATTTTATTATTTAAGTATATTTTAAGTTTATGGGGTTTGTTGTGTAGCATATAATTGATTTTCAGTTGATGCTATGTGTACTATGTCCGTCCAACTGCATATAATCATTTTTGAGCCCCATTTTGGGCCTCTTCATCTGTTGCTTGACAAGGTCCTTCTTCATGAGACCAAACACTTTATTTTTGAAAAATCATTGCAACTAACTTTTTGACTGCGCCTCGTACATGCGTATATACGCAGAAATCACCGTAGCATACAGCATATCTTCTGGATAACATCAAAATAATCAATTATTATGGATGAAATGTTTATTTTCAAAATCAAACATTTGGTGAATCTTTTTGCCATGCAGCAAAGAATTATGAAAAAAGAAAAACCAATATTTTGCATTGCTTCTGCATCATAAATGCTACATTTATTTACTCTTTTTCTTGCTCGTGTCTGAATAAAACGTGAGCACCATCATCGATTTGTTGCAATGTATACAATGTATACTGCACATGCGCATTTCATTTTGGCTGTGGAGGTTGGTTGCACCGGTGCTTTTGACGTTTACCTCACACCATGGCATCTTCAATTTCCCCCTTATGTCGAAATATGGCCAGCCATCTTTTACAAATGTAGCAGCATGATTAAGTGTGAAACATGCCTGGCCCATATTTGCTCCAGATAAGGACATGTGTGACACAGTGGCCATGCACTGTATCTTGTGAGTATATATCTGCTTATTCATTCGTCTATCGATCAGTTGCCACCCTTTTCCACCGTAACCAAGCGCGATTTTTCTTTACGGATTTATTCTGGAGGACAAATGGGTCTCCAAACACTGTCCGTGCAGTTTCACCAAGGTTTCACTTCCTTCAGATATGAAATAGTGACGTCACACTTGTTTACCTCAGTCAAATCAAACCTTTACTCGGTGCTGTGTTTTTCCTATGTTTTATCCCAGACACACCTGCATTTACCTGCACATATTTACAGTGGAATCTCCCTATAACGGCATTCATGATTCTGTCCTTTATTGGTGTATGGTCTAATTACAAGGGACTATCCTTTTGTAACAGCATTCTGCCCTCATAATAAAACGTCATATTAATGAATCATCATTGCTGAACAAATTAGTGAATGTATAGCTTCTAAATGCTTACAATATTGCTCGTTTGAAAGCACAATTATGAACAGTCACATCTTTAACAAGTTTCCAATCAAGTGTTTAAATCAATTGATCCACAGAGAGCTCTGCTGCCTTTATAAAAGACAATTACTATATCACAATTAAGCAGGACAAAATTGCTTCTTGTAAGGGAGTTGTCCTAATATGGGAACAACCCTAATAATAGGAGCAATTACATAGGGAAAATGAAGGGAGGGGATGAATCTTGAATTTTGTAAGTGAATGTCCTTATAAGGGGAGCCACTATAGAGAGGATCCACTGTATTTACTTGAGGTAAAATACAATATCGCCATGCAATCGCTTGCAGGGTTCTTGGAGAAGCCACACGGAGCACGTGAAGATGGATAGTTCCAACACTGCTCCTAGCATGACTGCGATTGGTGGCGGAGGTGGTGGGGCTAGACCCAAAGACAAAGACCAGTTGGACATCACAAGGACCCCTAAAAGGGCCGTTTCACCTTTCACCCTGGGGGACACAGCATCTTGCAGAACTAACAGCGAACCGTCATCGATCGCCGAAGCCGTTGGTATCGGCAAGACGAGTTCCGCTTCCGTTAGGTCCAGTATGGAATCTTTACCCAGGAGGTCACCAGGTGCTGCTTCCTCATCAACAGCACTAGATAGTCCTGGGCCTAGCGGAAGTAGTCTGTCTTGGACCGATATCTCTCAGCTACAAAGTGCCGCCGATGGACTTGAAGATGACGATGATGACGTTGGTGAGAATGGATTCCTGTTACCTTCTGTTGTGATCATAATCACGTTTACTGTAAATTAAATTTTTTCTTCTACATATTAAAAGGTGATATTGGTGATCTTTGCTTGTTTTCCTGTAGGAATTTATGCTGAAAGTTATAGATCCTCGGCTTGGATTTACATTGGGGAGAACGAAGAGTTGACCGTTTGGAAAGGAAGGCCGAGTCCAAGTGTCAGTCCAAGTACGATGCTGGGAGAGGACAGTAAAGGTAATTATCCCCTATAATAACTCTATTTACAACCTTGCTATTTAATTAATAACATACTTTGTAGTGTTACTGATTATTAGTCTAATGGTGGGATGAATGCGCAAGATTATGTTTGGTACTGAATGCTTGGATTGCAACCACTAGTTCGATCCTTAATGCATATAAAACAGGAATCTTATAGTATACCACTCAGTAAAACCTGGGAAATCTAGAAAACGCAGGGAGTTTATAAATATTTTATCTGCATGACTCGAATCTGGAATTGATGTTAATGCAGTATCCTATCAAAGTTGACCATTCCATGCGTTTTGGTGTCTGAGTTTTGAAATTTTGATTGACACCTGCCTTCTATTGGCAGTTCCACCTGCAGTCATTCCACTGGTTGGCTGCGCACATGCTGCATGTTAATTGCGTGTTAGTACTGCATGCATGCAGGAGCTTAAAAGATGTTATTCAGAAATGTGAGTATGCTGCATAATTTTGCATTTGAAACAGAGTGCAACATGCAGCATGCCAAGTGTTTCACTTGCATGCTTCTTGCAAGTCATTTAAGGCATCTGCATGAATGCCAATTGCATAAATTCCTGAAAGGGATGAGTTGTACATGTCATGTATGCCACTCAGCAGAAGAATCCAGCGCTCAATTCTACCGAGTTTTACTTCAGTCTTGCAGAAAAGGCAGCCTATATACTGTATAATTATAACAGTTCCAGGCGTTTTAAACTGTGAAATGTATACTTATATATATATACATACAGCCACTCAAACTGCCATGTGGGCAAGCAGGGATAAAAAGCCTGAGTGCGATAGTTTGGAATTGAAGGGGCTTCCGGGTGAAGCACTAGATTAGTGTATACTGCCCGTTAGCATACGTACTATACTATTACTAATGTATACAGTAACAATATGCAGGGTGATGCAAAAGTCTGGTCTTTTTTTAATCTGAAAAAGTGACATAAAATAAAAGTGTGGATCTGTAACATGTCAATGGTACATCTGTTGATGACATCAGTGATGACCTTGAAGTATACATTCAAGGTCAAACGGATTCTACATCGGACAGCTTTCGAGCTGGATGGGTAGTGTAAATTAGTAAAATATTGCCATCGGTATTGCAAACACATTGCTGAAAACAGATTCAAAGTCTGATGTAAAATGGAGGAGTAATCACATTATTAATTGTCCTGCCCCCCCCCCTCCCCCCATGTTGACATCACTGAATAACCTAGGTTACCATACAGGTAAGCGCACCACTACCGTTCAGCCAAACACAATTCCTCAAATGGATAGCAGGAATGGCCTTTTGTTACAACGTAAAACTGCATGCAGCACTGCTAACTGCAAATAATACACTGACATGCACACTGGGATACCACATGTGAGAAACTACATGAAATGTTCAACATGGTGGCCTTCTGCACCTAAACGTAACTGAGCACGTTCCACAACAGACTGTCTTACAGATGCCATTGTGTCCGGCGTAATCGCGGTACATGCAGCACGGATGCGCTCTTTCAAATCTTGTGGCGTTGTGATCATTCACTTTTAATCGGCGTGATTAAGGTGTTGAACCGGCATTTTAAAGTTGCAATGTTACATTTTAGTCTGTTCGGAAGAGGGATGCGTCGAGGCTTCGGCCGACGGAGCCGATGTTGAAAATATTGGTCTGCCGATGGCTGCTGGTGTGGCTGCTCTGATCGGTTCCTCAGATGCAAATCTCCATAGGACAGATTCCCTTGAATCAACAGCTTCGGAGAAAGAATTTCGCAGAAAGTATCAGGCCATCACTCACCGAATGGTGCACAGAAAGTCTAGCGTCGAGATGTACAAAAGACTTTCTAATAGAACTTTTGGTGAGTGAATGCCAACATTATTCATACACATACGATGGATTGATTACCCTTAACGCATAAACAAACCCTCTGCTTGTACATAGTAATCTATCTTATCCTGAAATTGGACTGAAATTGGACTGTTTGATGTGTGTTATGCCAAAATATTTGTCTTGATTATTTCTTGAATATCTCTCGCTCATCTCTGTGAAGAATGTGACAAGACAGTAATAGTTCTCCGACATTCTGGGGAATTTGGATTTCGCATTCATGGAAGTCGACCGGTTGTTGTGTCAGCCATTGAGCCCGGTACTTAACGGAAATCCTATTAGCACCTATATTTGGATTACCCACATCAGTAGTAACCAATTTTCCTATCGGTGCGGTTGGTTTTTGCAGGAACTCCTGCTGAATCCTCTGGTCTGGAAGTAGGGGATATTGTAATTGCAGTGAATGGAGTTAACGTCTTAGATGCTTCTCACTCCGAAGTGGTCCGCATTGCTCATACAGGTTTACGTGGAATTTTCTATAATATCCCCCCTCCCCCATAGAAAATCCTATTGCGTTATTTGACGGTTGATTGCGTTAAGCCCATCCAGAGAAAAGATTTGAGGAAATCCCCCCATTAGTTGAATACAAACCTATAATTGGAACTGAATTCAGCCATATAATTCCCCCGTAAATCAATATGTACTGTAGGATATTTACAATATAATTGAGACGTACAATGGTGGTTGTTAATGCTCAGAATATTTGATATATATTCTTCTGAGCTTCTCCTAAATCATTATACAGTGAAACCTGTGAACTTGACCACAGCATATAAGGTACCGATACATATTCAGGTACCAATTTCAAACTTTCCCTCTGGAATCAGTTCCTACTTAGGTACACGGTACCAATAACATATTTTCCCTGTGGAATACATATAAATACGTATTCTATCTTTTGAAATTAATCCCTAAACGACCCATTTTCAGACACTTATCCCTCTTTATGATCCTGTCTTGAAGCTTGTAAACCGATTAGGGAGATAATGGTGTATTATGTTCCCCAATAGGACTGGACACCCTTAGACTTGACGTGGCAAGAACTTGTCATCTACTCACACCAATTGTAACAGATGTGGATGGTGAACGTGAAATAGTGTCTGGCTTCTTGCACAAGCTGGGTGGAGCCGGCAGCTTGGTTCGCAAGTGGTGCCGCAGATGGGTGGTCCTCAAGAGAGACAACTGCCTCTATTTCTATAAAACAGAGAATGTATATCCACTTGACTCTGAGCAGCACTTGATGATTTGCGGTGCTGCAGATTTACCGTAGCGTGTTGGTGTTGATTGTCGCGCAGAGCAAGGAACCGTTGGGAGCCGTTATGTTACTGCACCATGTCGTATCCCGAGTGGCTGAAATGGGAAAGCCCTTTGCTTTCAAAGTTGCTCGTTACGGTGCACCGTCTGCTCATATTCTAGCTGCTGAAGATGAAGAAGCATTGAATAAGTACGTAGAGCAGAAGACGCGTACGGTGCCGTTTTCAGGTTTCGCTTTCTAAGTATTGTTGGGATTGTACATAGGTGGGCTGGTGCTATTAATCAAGCCGCAAGTTGGGCGGGCCAATCGGATCCTTGGCTGGATATTAGTAGCCGTAATGTACAATTGCCAGCACTTTCCCTCTATGGACCCGATTGCCACGGCTTCGTAGCGAAATTGGGCCAAAGATGGCGGACGTGGAAAAGACGCTATTGCGTCTTGAAAGATGCTTGTCTGTATTTTTACACAGATGTTGGTTCTGCCACAGCTTTAGGTTCGTTATTACAGTGAACCTCGGTTACAGTCAACTCGAATGCACACCGGGGTTTTGTTTTATAATATAGCCGAAGTTGCTTGTAGAAGAACCTTGCAGAAGTAACAATAATAAGTGTATACAAATACCTATTACATATGATGGTAATGGTTCTTTTATTAAAAAAATTAGTAACTTGTGTTTGTTGAATTCCAACTGGGAATGAAACAAATACCAAAATTATACCACATTTCACCCTCAATGTTAACGTCTAATCTATTTTATTTGTCAATCGACCCTTCAGTTGACAATCTCAGGGGTCAGGAAACCGGTTTTATGTGAGAAAATCAGTTTCCAATAACCCAAGTTTATACTGAAAGCAAGGTAATTTGTATTGAAAGTCCAATTCTGATGGTGGGACCTTGGAGTTTGTTTTAGAGTATGACAATAGCCGATGTGTGGCGATATCCGAGGTGTTTATAAGCGAGGTTCACTGTATACCTTAGTTTTCTACCACTTTCTATTCCTATTAACTACATTTATCCATTTGCCTTCGTTCGCGCGAAGTAACCGAAACCTCATTTTGAGTTTTTGGTTCCAAAATCCCACTATTGTTCTTCTTCCAAAAATAGGTGTTGCACATTTACATGGCTACAGAGTTCAGTCATGCCAATTGGCTGGACGTAAACACACTTTTGAAGCCGTTCCTCCTGAACCAAGGATGAAACATTTCTACTTCAGCACCGACAATGACACCGATCGCAAAAGGTTTGCGTTGAATGATCAGTGAAATATTATTTGGGTTTAAAAAATGTAACCTGTGATTAATAGGTGGTTAGCTGCATTGGAATACTCAATCGACAGATGGATTAAAGTTGGATAAAGCTTAAATGCCATCTCTCTAGTCAATGCAAGTCAATGCAAGCAAGTATTGATAGCTCAAGGAAAGTTGCCAAATGATGCCAAGCATCTCAACTTCCAAAAATACAAATTTATTATCTCGTTCATCCGTATATATAGAATAAATATGATGATTATTATACATAGAGAATTGAATATGACAAACATAATCAGAAGTTTGTTACCGGTACCAGAGATATTGAATCTAGTCTTTTGTTTAATTGTGATGAGTGAAATGGCGTGCTATAGGTGCTCTAAAGAGATTCTAAATGGAGGAAGTATAAATGTGTTGTTGGGTTTTTCAGCATTTTGAAATTAAAATATTAAAGTGCAGGTATTGTTATTGTCATGTTTTTATAACTTTACTATACTCTTCTCAAGCGAGACTTTGCACAGCAACTCGCTGCCGCAGCCGCCCGCCGTCCCACTCCGCCCCTGCCGCCCCACTGCAAAGTCTTGCTTGAAAAGAGTATAGCTGAAATTCCCGGCGTTGCCCGGGTTATGTTTGGGGATGGATTATTGTATGGTCCGTTGGATTATTGTATAGCTGCCATAGTTGGTGTGATGACGTTTTTGGTTTGGAGAACTCTGTGGGGGCGTTGTAGTACACCAGGGACATGTTTTTGGCGTGTTGCACGTGACATGGGGGAGAGGAAGGGGGGTCACCGCACTCGTGACAGACAGACAGACACTTGTTTTTATTATAACTTTATTAGAGCAAGACGGATATCGAGAAAATAAACATAATGCTGAGAATACTATATTACACTGACTGTTTATTATCATTATGTGAATCTATTTTAGTAGGTCCTATAAGTCCTATAGGAATATTATTTATTCCAAATAAAATTATCAAATTATAGCAATTTTTATTTATTGACATCAACAGAGATTTTATACATAAAATATTTGTATTTGCCAATAAGTCTAACTGGAATATATAAGATATTCTAGCCAGAAAAAGAGAACGGTAGCAAAATAACTGAAATTACTTAATTTGGATGTGGCACACGAATTTCCAACAAGATGGCGATGTTACATTCTTTGCGAGTCACGCATTGCTTTCTGGGTAAGCCTATCCGCTACAAATTCAAAATCAATGCACAATGGAGGCATTACTTTAACTAGATGTTTTTTTATTCAGAATACGATTATTTATTATTCCTAATAAGTTATGAATTGTAGCGCAGAATAAGTATATTGCTTTATTTCATAAAAGGTAGTAAACAATACGTGAATCAATCAGATTAACGCACAATAACTAAACTATTGCAATAGTAGTGCAGAATAGGAACACTATGGTCATGTATTATTATTTTTGCAGTAATTATCCAAACACTACACTTACAATTCCAATCTGCCACTGATATGCTGATTTTCTCGTTTCGAATAGAAATGTTTCCCACTAATAAATTGCTTATATGCCTTTTTCGCGTGATACAAGTTTTGTAAAGATGGCCTCCATTTGCCGTAGATTTGTCTCACAACTTCCACTGTGTTGCCAGTAGTTGTTGTTGGGTGCTCAGTTCTGTCATATGTGAATGATTCCTCAGCTAGCATGAATACCAAATGGTTAAATTCTGTCTGGTTGAATGCAACACCAGTTTCCAAAGCTGATTTGACCTCCTAAAATTAAAACAATACAAATGTTGTTTAAATAGGTTTAAGGTGGAATCGTGTTCAATATAGTAATTAGTACCTTGATGAACAGGTTCCATCTTGGCCAATAGTAATCGGAAACGACTCCGGACCACTGTTTTGTCGCGTAGTCTAAGATTTCGCCTCTCGGCCCCCAGGTCGTTATTTGGTTTCGTGCGTTAAATTCGTAAAGATGTTTCTCATAATCATCTGTGCCAATAGACTTTGCAGATTGCAGCCATGTCCCAAGTAGGTAATATTCCCCTGTTGCCAGCACGCGTTCCATGTCCAACAGAAGATCAAGAAACTGACTTCCCGCAAGAAGAAATGCGGCTAAATCATTCTGGAGATACGTTAGCTTCATCTGAATGCAACAATAGCATACGTTAGCAAATAGTTTGCAATATAATCGGTTTAAAAACTTTCTAGTGTTGATCACTAACCTGCTGATAAAGGTCAATGGATGCTAACTGAAGTGCTTCGCGCGTCACGTCTATCAGATCATGTCGGAAGGTTACCGTGTTTTGAAGTTGCGAAGAGTTCGCCGAAGCAGCTGCTACAATATGATCCCATGCTGATCTCACATCTGAAGGATTGTACCTGGAAGTAAAATCTAATGTGTCATAGAACAATACTGGCATCTTAAGAAGATCACACATGATCACTGCGATCCAATTTTGACCGCATTTAGATCCAAGATTTCCGTAATTAAGTTTAGCAAATTGCAGTACTACATCTAATGCAGAATTAACTATTCTGTCATTTATATAAAACGATATTCTACTTACCAGATAATTGAGTTCATGCCAAACTTTGGCCTTTGCGTCAATATGTACATCCCGTGGAAGTGTAATCCCGTTGTGCAGTTGTACGCGCTTCGTGCCAGATAGGCCCATGCTTCATCTATGTTTGCAATGATCTCTTGTGGGATGCCACCATTTAAGACTCCGTAACGACGCTTAGCATAATTTTGAAACCAAGCTGTTTGGTTTGTCAACGGCACGGCCCGTAGACCCATTTCCGCCATTAACTCGTACATGACTACGTTCTGTTCGATGCCTTCCATTGTAAACCCTGTCCCGATCATAGTTGAGTTTGGATAAAGTCGAGCTTGCGGTGGTCCTTCGCTAATATTCGCCACAGCTCCGTAGAGGCCCAATGTGCCACCGAAGTTATGCAACATGCACCAGATGTACGGTTGACCGTAAAACGAATCAAATCTGTTGTAGAATGGTTCAACGTCTGCCTTTGATATAAATAGACAATGAATTAGCGAAGTTAAGTGGATTTGTGTGTAGTAAAACTGCCCTTACTTCCAAATCCAGTACGAGCATTCGCCCCAAAGGTACGGATGTCAGTAAGGCTTCTGCCTGCAATGGCTGCCAGAATGATGATTGGAACAGCCAGGCTTGCATTAGCCAAACTGCATCTGGATCTGCCGTTTCCATAGCCTTGTACACAGATTCACCGGAAGCTTTCAAATATGTTGGATCATCTGTAGGCGGTGTCATTTCGTTGAAAGTGTCGCAGCTGTACACGTGGTCAGTGCCTAATTCTATTGTCTAACATACGAAATGACATTGGTTAGTCAATTCAGAGTATTGTAACAAAGACAAACTTGTGATATATTAGACTGTTCAAATAAAACTTAGACCCATTTTTTATTTGGATGAATAATAATATACATAAGTGTGGCAGTTTCCCGTATTAAATTCATATTAGTACATTGAATTTATGTTTACACAAAATATTGTAGTTTGCCTAAATTACTATTTTAATTAGTCTGCCAAGCTGTACCACGTTCTTTGAACTAAAACAGTGCCTTATTACTATCTTGTTTTGATTCTTTGCTCATTGGCCCTTTCCATTTTTCTATCTTACTTCTAATTGGTCTATTCAAATCTTCTGACATCATTCCTGCCCTTAAAACAAAGCTGTTAACTCTGGCAACTAACTTACACTCTTGCCTTTCACCTTGTTCTAACAACATGTGCAGTTAAAATAAAGTCACTTTGTATTATGGAGCACTTTGTGTTGCATTTATCACAAAACTGCAATACTACAAGTATACGTACTGCCAATTAAGTATGTTGGGACCAATAAATTAAAGCAATGTATAAGGAAGTTGCATGTACTAGGGACTAAGTTCCATTTGAACTGTCTAATAAGTTTACCTGCTCATTTATGAACATTGTTCCAATTTCGATAAACAGTGGATCATTGAAATCCAAAACACTCGTGCAACAGTACGGCTCCGCGAAGCCGTTCCACGAACCTAGCTGTGTAATATTTGCATTGGGGTATATTCTCTGGAGTGTTTTTGGGACATGGCCCGAGAATGCTGACAATGCAGGGGTCATGCCAAAGTTCCTCATCTGTGTCAGAATTTGACGCTGCAAAAATAATGATCAACCGGTTCAGCGTATCGCAAAACTTCCTTATAATACTTTCACTTGTAAGATTATATTTAACTTACAGTAAGGTTTAGATGAAAATGGCGAAAATTAGCAGGCAGTGGTCCACCCCATGCATCAATATTACCCATTCTACCCCATGCAAAAAATGCAGGTCCAGTAAAAAATAAGTTTAAATCATCATCGGTCAGCCCAAGTGCAGTGTAAACCCGGTACCTGTGATAAAACAAACATTTCAACATATATTTCATTATGCTACATCATGCAAGTGATTGTAACAAAGAAATGAGGAACATGTGTATAATATAGGTTTCAAATGAAAAATATATAGTTTACACTTCATGAAATTTTATATTATGTACATTATTATATAGGTTTTAAAATTATAGTTAAGCTTCTGTTAAACTGTTTATAGTTTACTCATTATTATGCAGGGCTCATAGCACTCAGGGAAACCTGAAAAACTCAGGGAAAATGTTAATCACAGATTGGTCCTTTGTATCCAAACTTAGTGTTTATAATTTGTTAATAAATTATCCTTAGATGTATTGGTTTATTGTGGACCTTGAAGGCCTTATAGCATAGCAAAACCTTAATTCCCCACCTTTGTGGGGGGAACCAATAGAGTAATTTACTGTATATGCATGTCAATACAAAAAAAGATTGATTGCCTTACCATATTTCTTCCTGTCCATCGATGACAAGAGGCATATTAATACCTTGAAGTGCCATCCAATCGATCTCCCGTTGCCATCGTTCCCATGACCACCAAACAGAGGAATAACTCGGTGTGCATACATTTTCATGATATCGGAAACGGTCTAATGCAGATATTGTAATGGGACCATTTGGCAGTGGCAAATCCACTGGTAGGTTCAGTTGATCACCGGACCATGAGATGTGCGAGTTGCAGAAATCTTTCAAATAAGTGTGCAATCCCCATGCTGTTCCAACTCCTGTGCTGCCTGTTATTTGAACCTATATAAAATCTCGTATAAATTTGTTACTTCAGTTTCAATACTGTAGTGTGTTTTGAGACAATGGTCCATAAAAATCCTTTGCTGTAATGGAACCACACCTTCTCTGGAACAGCAATCCTTGTTTCGATTGATCTGGAATCCTGTTAAAATTGGGGCCTTCCACATTATTTAATAGATCTCCTGCGTAGGTCTTAGGAAAATGCAACACCTTATAAGTTATAAGGCAATTAATGCCTTGTTTTCATGATTGTAGGTGGCATAGGTACATTGGCTGCTGTTCCAGAGAAGTTGTGGTTCCATTACAGCAATTAATGGACCACCGTTTCAAAACACACTACTGTAATGGTTATTTCCAAAAGGGCTTCCAGGATGTAAAATGTAGGACCTTTGCAGGTGCTGTAGTAGCTATGTCTATTCGGAAGGAATCACGGCCATCGGCATCTAGCAGCGAACTGTCTACGTTTAATTCAAATTCTGTGTATCTTTCAGGCAGAAGTCTTTGTAAAAGTTGTCTGACAGCTGTTTGTTGAACAACTGGATCAACTGTAGCCCTTACTTTAGCTAAATTTGGGTATCTTTCATGTAAGGAGGGCATGTGGTATTCAGCAAATGCTGTTGACAGAATTGCCAACAATAAACTGTAAAAAGACAATATTCATCGATCACGTGTTTAAACCAATTGTTTATTGAAATAGAACAAGTCATTTATTTAATCTAGAATATATATTGCAGCAATGATGTAGTATTACATATCACTATACTCCAAATTAGTATTTGATTTAGGGTAGAAAAATTAGGTTATCTGGCACCTTAATTTGTCTAGCCTATCCTAAATCTTAAATTCAGTTGCCAAAAACACTTCATATATTTACGTTTTATGCCGTGTTTTATTGTACAATATATAACCCTGAATATTTACATACAGTAATAACAATATCACATGTTGTAAAACGTCATGCATGTGTCATTGGAAAGCCACCTGTGACAATTTTAATGCAATTTATTTGTTTGATTTCAAACTTTAAATAACTGAATAACAAGGTATACGAGTGAAAATAAAGGTGAGATTAAACGTTGTTATAAAGACACCATTTGCAAAAATGTCGGCCAAAACTTAATCTTAGCACAGCACAGTCGCGAAAACAGTTTCCTTTTGAAGAATATTATCACAGAAAGTCACGAACAAGGTCATCAGGAAATGATGAAGAGAATGAAACTGCTTTCTTATATTGAATTAACAAATATTATCGCTAGTACTGAAATGCAATTTTATTTCAGTATTACAATACAGTGCTGCAATTACTTGTAAGATTAATTTTAATGACACTCATTTAGACATTTCCTGAATACAATTAATTAACAAAGGAAAATTGATAATGTCATAAAGAATATGTCAAATGTTTTCATGCAAAATGAAATATATTTAATATTAAAATTTGGTAACACGAGGGGCGACTCGTAGTTGGAACACTTATGACTTTGTAATTGGAAATGTAATGAACTCTTCTAATACCCAGGTGGGTAAATAGAATAAAGTTACCTATCTATTAAAAGTTAGTATAAAGTTTTGGTGACACTATTTTCTAAACAAGTTCATCATCAAATCTAAACGTTATAAATGATTATACGGTAAAATGTGCACGTTAATAATGGAAATCTTTGATATTACCAATGCAATACAAGACATTTCCCTCTCATTTTAGCTTCTGTTGTTGACCAGCGTGCAACTCGATGCTGAAATGTGAACTGGCATCAGTAGATTAAAGACCTTTGGCACATGATATTATTGACAGAGGTCAAATTCATTGTGTTTCCAGGGGTGTTTGCTTGTTATAGCGCGGTATAGGGTTCAATAATGTGCAGCAGCAAATTTAGAGCAAAGCCATGCCGCTGTTGATTGTACACCGGTATGTAGAACATGATCTATGTGCAATAAACACCTGATGTGCTCACAGTATTTTAAACTCATTTTAAACAACTTTGTTATCTAAAAAATGATGTGATCTGTAGTATAGGTGTCCTGCATTGATATTTGTTGATGTAACATATGTATGAACTGGCCAAATTATTATTTGCTGTAATAATTTTGCTTACAAATATTGAAACTTGCAAAGTTCGTTTTGAAATGCACGCAACCCCTGGAAATGCAGGAAAAACATGGCGGCTGTTTACATGTTGGCTTCGTTACCCCTGTTAATACTAAATACAATAAGGGTATATTGCAAAATAACCATTTATGCATGTTATGTGCAGAATTCTGTAAAATTGCTGTAAAATTTGGGAACATATTCTGTAGGGTATATTGTTTGTGCAAACATTTATAAACGAATTTTGCAGTTATCAGTAACTGGAAAATTATTATTCTGCATAAAAGGAAATATTGAACATTGTTAAATTAAAGTATTATTTCTACGGGATTGGGCAGGGAAACTGTCTTTTTTGAATGGGGCATGGTGAAGCGAGGGCTTTTAGTGGAAAGGCGGGGCTGGTCTCAAAAGATTTCTGTGCTTGGGAAATTTGTTCCTCAATCCTACTCAGTCATAAATTTATTTGGTAAAGCGAGCATCCTGCGTTTCCCTCCGAAACCTACTTTTCACAAGGCAGTGCAGCATGCATATCATTTACGGTACAAAATTCCCCCTTGAAGTGTTGTTTCCACCCGGGTACAGTATCCATTTTATTGTGGGTCGAGACTTTCAAGGGAACTGGAAGTGTCTCCACGTATAGTCACGCCGGAGTAAACGTATTGTCGTCTATTGTCCTACGGGGGTTACGAGACGTTCCCCCTCAATTTTAATTTGTGAAAGTCTCGTAACCCCCGTAGGACAAAAGACGACAATAGTGTACTGAGCTAATCCTTTAATTGGAAAACGGAACGTTTACTCTGGCGTGAGTATTCACAAGTTTCTCGGCAAGGTTCCCGGAGAAATCCGTGTGGTGGCGCTGCTATCAATGCGTCCCTCGCGAGGCTGTTGACACGTCATCTGATGACGTCGTTTGCTGACCGTTTTCGTTCCGGAATGGAAATCTCACGGTTGCGTCCACTCCCCCCTTATAGCTCATTGGCTATTGGCATCAACAGCCTCAACATGTCGGGCGACAAACGCGCTCGCCACCTATCGGCGGTTAGGCGAAACGCGTTCCGAGAAACTTGTGAATACGATAACATTGATCCCTGGGTAGGAACAACAATTTGAAGAAAATTTTGTAATGGTAAACGCTGCACTGCGCTGATCAAGTGGCCTAGTGGCTTCACCGGCAAACACATGCTGCTTTCTTGACCAAATAATTTTTACGACTGAGGAGGGTTGAGGAACAAATCTCCCAACCACCGTCCTCCTTTGAGGTCATCCCCGCCCCTGCACTATCACCCCTCTCTTCACCACGCCCCATTAAAAAAAAGACAGTTTCCCTGCCCCACCCTTTATTAGGCAGATTGGAAAACAATATAAATTGATGAATAAAATATAGGATATTTAGCCTAAATGTTTGTTTGTTTGTTTTTTTTTAAACTCTATGGTGGAAAACCTGTTTATGGTGGAAAGTTTTATTAGTCCCTTAATATTCCACCATATATCAAGAGTGTATATGAATGGTTTGCATATATTTAATATTTCAATGTTTTGCATTGTAGGCATATTTTAAAACCATTTGTTTTTTAAAATTAGTAGAAATGTATGAAATTAATGTCAATCACACTAGCTCAGATGTGGACACTTTACTGGAATAATAATAAATCAGCACTTTCAACATTGAGGCAATGTACTGCGTCCTTGATTGAAACCTATGTGGGTAACAATTCTCAAAGATAGAGGGCGCTGCAAACGGCAATCGCAAATCGCCGCGAGTTGGCCAATATAGTGAAGTTCATCTGTCGGCGTTCTCTTGGCGTGGTTTGCGGCTCAGTTGTGGTTCTTCGTACGTGTCAATTTCACCGCTGAAAACTATGTCTGTAGCCTCGGTTTTGAGCGTCGGTGGAACCCGTACCACGGGTCAACCAGTACGAACAGAAAATGGTAATTTTGAAGCAATTTTATCGACATTTTATACGAAAATCGTCGTTTTTACTACGTGCAAACCGTAAGCCTACAACACGTGTTGTACGCTTTAATTTGCCATACCTTATTTAAAAAAACGCTTAATCCATCCCATCCGTTATATCTAGCGGATAATTACATTCGTTCTTAACAAGATCTGTCTTTATTTGAAGTTTATATGACCTAATTTAGCACGTATTTGCACGATTTGTTCGCATGTGTTGCGGCAACAATGGAGTTTCGGTTAGGCTTAACGTGTTTCTTTTTGGTTGTTTGCAGTCATGGCTGCAGCTGCAATTTCCAACATAGTCAAGAGCTCATTAGGTCCTGTTGGATTGGATAAGATGTTGGTTGATGACGTTGGGGTGAGTTAAATATTATATTGAAAATTTTAAAATAAATAAGTTATTTGTGGATAGCCAATAAAATGTTTTTTTGGTAGGATGTCACAATTACAAATGATGGAGCCACCATTTTGAAACTTTTGGAAGTTGAGCATCCAGCAGGGAAAATCCTCGTTGAATTAGCTCAACAACAAGATGAAGAAATTGGGGATGGGACTACTTCAGTTGTAAGTTATACCATATTTTCTTGGAAACAATAATATAAAATGATGAGGCCCTTGAAAACCACAAAGTTGTCGCAATTTGTTGTGTTGTGAGAGCTTACCATAATTGGCCAAGGGCAGAGAAGAGTGCTTTTTCCACTGGAAGTTTCCATACTGGGAATTTCCCACCAAAACAAGAGCAAACAAACATTTCAAATATTTTTTTTTTCGTAGTTTACTAATATAAAAATGTAATGTTTCAGGTCATAATTGCAGCAGAACTACTTAAAAATGCTGATGAGCTTGTGAAGACAAAAATTCATCCAACATCCATCATAAGTGGCTACAAGCTAGCCTGCAAGTGTGTACAAAGTTTCAATCCTTAAAACCTCTTGTTTAAAAAACAAAACTAATTCGCGTTACTTTTCCAGGGAAGCTTGCAAATACATTCACGAACACCTTTCTATTAATGTTGATGAGCTGGGCCGGGAATGCATCGTGAATGCAGCGAAGACCAGTATATCTAGTAAAATCATTGGATGGTATCCTTTCAGTTGTAACGGTCATCTTCAGTTAGAAATTGCTATTTGAGGTTACCATTGCGTTGGAACTTGACAATTTGAAAGCGATGCTGACTTTTTTGCCAATATGGTTGTTGATGCGTCAAACGCAGTGAAAGTCAGTGATGGAAAGGGAGGTTTCAAGTATCCGGTGCGGGCAGTTAACATACTGAAAGCCCACGGCCGAAGTGCTCGGGAGAGCATCTTGGTCAACGGCTACGCGCTCAATTGTACCCGAGCATCGACAGGTAGTTATTTGGCGGTTGAAAAGATAATACAACATGATGCTGTGTGTATGACACTGTTCATGTTGTACAGCTATGCCGGCAAAAATTGTGAATGCCAAGATCGCGTGCCTCGACTTCAGCCTTCAGAAAGCGAAGATGCATCTCGGCGTGCAGATTTTGGTTTCCGACCCGGCTAAGCTTGACGCCATCCGTCAAAGGTATAAAATCTCACTGAGGGTTTGCACCGTCATTGGGCCTGTTGAATAAATGAAAGTAAGTGCTCCAGAGATTGTACTCGGTCTACTCACAATGTGAAGGTTGAACGTTTGAGCTGCCGCTGCAATCGTAGAGTAACCACTACATTTGCAGTGAGTATCTATTTGAGGTCAGAGTTTCTACTCTGAAGTTCATATTCGGGACTCCATTTTATTCATCTTATTTTGAGTATGTGCTACAAATCTGCAAGGCAAAGCACTTGCTCAAGGTTTACTCAACAGGCCCAATATGTATTAGTATAGTATCTACAACATAGTTTCATTTAGGGAATCTGACATAACAAAAGAGAGAATTCAAAAGATTCTGGCTGCAGGAGCCAACGTGATCCTTGTTACCGGAGGAATCGACGATCTGTGCTTGAAATACTTTGTGGAAGCCGGAGCGATGGCCGTGCGCCGCTGCAAAAAGCAAGATCTGAAACGAATTGCAAAAGCTACTGGAGGTGTGTTTTAAATTAATTTATTAGTAAATTCAATACGCGATTTTATTAACGAAATTTTAAATTAAATGTGCTAAGGTGCTTTCGTATTGCAGTCAGTGTATTGATCAAGTTAGTTTGAACTGACTTCATAAAGTTGAGAGGAGCAATTCACAATGATAATTACCGTCTTCATGAATTGATTTATTGGAATAACTAAGAAATTCAGCAAATACACTGGTGGCGATGTGACAGGAACTTAGCTCAGAAGTAATTTTTCCTAGGGCCCTAACCACTTTCAAATGTAAGGGTGTATTTGTAACAGATTGTTTAAGATTTATCAAGTTTGTTTTATCATTTGCCATTACAACATCTTCGTATTTTAAATTAGGCTAATATCAGAGTCGACTAGTATATCGGGAATTTTGACTGATGCGCGTTATATTCCTGGTTTATTAGCTGCCTTTTTGCTCACTCTTGCTAATCTGGAAGGAGAGGAAAGCTTTGAAGCTAGCCAACTGGGCGCGGCCGACGAAGTTGTCCAAGAGAGAATTTGCGACGACGAGCTCATTTTGATCAAAGGGTACGGGATACATCATTCCTCGTGTCTGTGTTACCAGATTGAAAATTTGTTTTGTTTTGCAGACCAAAAGCAAGGACTGCTGCCTCGCTTATACTTCGTGGTCCAAGTGATTTCTACGTTGACGAGATGGAAAGGTCCATCCACGATGCCCTTTGCGTGGTTAAGCGCGTGCTGGAGTCGAAGACCGTAGTGCCGGGTGGAGGAGCCGTGGAAGCCGCTCTGTCCATCTACCTGGAGAATTTTGCCACTTCGCTGGTACGTATTTAACTAGATACTCGCATTACGAATTAAGTGTCAATAATATGTTTGGGAATTTGTTTGTAGAGTTCCAGAGAGCAGCTGGCAATTGCGGAATACGCAAAGACACTGTTGATAATTCCCAGAACTTTGGCCACGAACGCGGCTCAGGATTCAACGGACCTTGTTGCAAAGCTCAGGGCCTTTCATAACAGTTCTCAAACGAAGACTGAACATTCGCATTTCAAATGGTGAGTATTACAAAAGTCAAACCTCGAGAAGCCGTCGCCGGCAAAACTTTGAATTTCGGACGAATTAAGCGGAGTTTTTTAACATGAAAGTCTATGGAGATTGAACTTTAACTTGTGACGAATTATCGATGTTTGACTATTAATTAACCTGTGGGTTATTTATTTCACGGAATTTAATTCGTAACGTTTGTTGCGTGTTCCCAGGGTTGGATTGGATTTGGTCGAAGGCATAATCCGAGACAGCAAGAAAGCTGGAGTTCTCGAACCGGCAAATTCTAAGATCAGTAGTTTGAAACTTGCGACCGAAGCTGCGATCACGATTCTTCGCATCGATGACGTAGTTAAATTGAATCCTGAAAGGAAAGATGATCAGCGAGAAATGTGTGGCGCGGATATGGATTAAATATCGCAACCTTAACCAATATACACCAACATTAAAAATTAACTTGCTTTAAAATTCAAAATTCCTTCGGCTTCATCTGTGGTAAAGCGTTAAACACATTATCTCTAAAGCTTGATTGGCAATGGTGTTCTTTCCAATCCCTAATTTAATAACCAGTCTGTACATTTAAATTCTTTCTCAAAATTGTACAATAAATTGTTTTCATTTCATAAGGTATTTGGTTTTACCAGTCTGGAATTTACCACGGAGTTGATTTTACTCTTATTTCGTGCAGCTGTACGACGGTTGCAACATTAAGGTGAAGCATGCAATGCTATATGTAAAACTTATAAATTGATATTGAAAAGAAATGTATATATTCGTAGGAAATCGTTATAAATAAGGGAGTGAAAAGTTGAGTTGGCGTGGATTCAAGATGGAGAATTGGACAACATTCGATGTAAGTATTTTTTGAATATGAATATTATGAACGACACCCTTGAATACCACAAAGTTGTCACAAAAGTTGTTTTGTGAGGGCTTAACTATATATTACACAAGGGTAGAGAAATGTGCTTTTTCCACTGGAAGCTACCATATTGGGAGTTTCCCACCAACACAAGAGCAAACAAATGTTGAACATTTTAAGGAATTTAGATTCTTATGTATTTAAATTTTCTGTTTCAGGTCATTTGCAGTATTGCCACTTCAAGATGGATGTTTTGACAGGTATTTATAATAAGGTGAACCTACAGTGTATTTTTGGCGCACAACTCTTTAAATTTTCTATAACAATTTCATAAATCTTGTAATACTGTATTTAGTTCATCTTAAATTGGTTTCATTATCTGGGTGCCTTGCAAAACTCTGTCAGTTCACTTTTAATTTCAATTCGATGCGAGTAGGCTATGATCCAATTATTTGCTAGAAGCCAAATTTTATTGGAAAAACAATTTTTTTAATGTTTTGTATCATGTGGGATTTTTATTCAAAAAAAGCTCCGTCACTTTTCATATTTTCAATAAGATAGCTAAAATTAGCCACATTGTTTATGAGACTTGTAATAAATGTTGGGAGCATGTTTACCAACATTTTGGCTATTTAATTTGGTGTTATTAAAATGTCCGGTGTTGAGTTATGTCTTTACATGGAAAGTAAATTGTTTTTGAAAAATACATATCAAGAAGTTAACATTTGATTTCAAACCAATCGATTAAAATGTAATTTCTTGATATGTAGGTATTATATCTTCTACGTGTATTTATTTTAAAATTAGTTTTTCTATCCGATAGTTTTTATTTGCGAATTTTGTTTCAATGGATAAAAATACATGCATTAAAACAATGCAAAGTCATGTTATGTAAGCTGTGACAGTGTG
This sequence comes from Glomeris marginata, assembly GCA_034696005.1. NCBI lineage: Eukaryota > Metazoa > Arthropoda > Diplopoda > Glomerida > Glomeridae > Glomeris > Glomeris marginata. Next base: position 11,003 of record JAQFZQ010000311.1, on the reverse strand, counting down.
CTTTTCATACAGTAAATCAGTGTTTATATGGCTATAAACAAACAATTGTATGTATTATCCAGCACTATGGAAATGGAAAATGCGGGGAATTTTGTTTTTGATCATTGCTGGGCACCTTGCCTGCTGTTTTTCATAATTTTCCATAAATTCTTAACTCGAAATCAAAATTATATATAAAATTTCAATGATGCAGTTGGATTTTGAATAATTATAAATGAAGTTGTGTATGGAAAATGTACTGTCATTAATGTATCAACTGAAAATTCGGTTATGTGAATGATAAACAGATTATTTCAGATGCATGATCCATTATGTGTCCATTTTATGTGGTAGTATTATACTGTGTATTGTGAGTTTTTCATGGGTTCAAATATCTTTCAACATGTTTTTAGTGTGATGTGTCCAATACAGTCAAACTTGTACATTGTGGCCTAGTTTCTGTTAATCAGGTGAAATTGCATAATTTGCCCCACTACTGCCTCCATTTTGGCAATGGGAGGTACTTGCTTTTAACTATCAACTGGGCGTGTCCAGAAGTTTTTAGTAGCTTTCTGCCCATGTGTTATTCATTGGTAGTTGATGTTTGCATTCTTATTAGTGCCCAAAAATTGCTGCTATAAACGTATATGTATTAGAAATATCTCTAAATATTTGAAGGTAAAATAATTGAATCCAAGAATGATCACAATTTGACCGATTGGATCAGTATGTACAGTCAGAGTGGATTCTGGAAATCCTGGAGTTACAATGTTTTTATTTTTTTACCTTGAAATGCTGGATATAATGAGTCTTGAAATTCACTGTTTCATTCCACTCATCAGTTTTTAAGGGATTAATATAGTTTGTTAAATGTAACTATTACTATATTTCCCTTTGTGTATTTTGTGTCCTGGAGAATGTTGAAATGAAAATTTAGTAGACATATAATTATGGTTAATATCATTACTTGAAGTTCAATCATTGAGTGGTGTTTGTTTCTTGATATATACGTACTGTATGTGCAGTTTTGTTTTGGACTTTATCAGTATTATATTTGCCATTGGGGTGGAGGACCATGTTGGTGGTTTTGTGAGCGAGTGGTGGGGCCAAAGCAAGATGGCTGACTTTCATGACCCTGTTTGTTCACTGCTCGGTTAAGTTTGTCAACACAGGGTAGAGGGGGGCAGTCAAAGCTTTTACAAGGGAGTGGTCAAAGTTCAAGTGGAGCATTTTGAGAGGGGCAAATCTCTAGAAACATTGTGAACAACAGTTGGTAAAAGGGGTTATGTTGTTGTAAATGATCTTGTTGAAAGCAAAATCACCTCAAATTTACTTTTGACTAAACTTCTATAAAAATATATACCGAAATGAATGTACATTAATATTAACGCTGTCATTTTTATTTGCACTTGATAACAAATTTATCTTGTTTATTGGAGAGTATTGAGATACATTTCCAGGGATATCGTATTATTTATTGTTAATCATAACTGTCTACAAATATAAATTCTTAAATTAGATTTTGGTTGTTTTAAGAAATAGAAGAATGCAACCTTCAATATAGAGCATGTCTTTGTAAGTTAGTCAGCTCACTATAGCAGCATCTTCTATCATATTGTCCATCCCATTGACCACTAAATTCCCTCTGTATAGCAGCCTAAAAGTTCATAATATTTTGCATTGCCTACGGTTTATGCGCCAGAATGGTCCAATGTGTCTCAAATTTTAAATTATAGGTACATATAAAAACTATTTAGAAATAACAACCCATGTTTGTCAAAATGTTAGTTGAATCGTTTTTCGAGGCCGTTTCACTCGTCTATGCAACATTATATGGAATTATTAAAGCTGTATAATACAGGGTTATTCAAAATGATGGACCCAATTTCATAACTCTATGCTTCCTGAACTATAAGTTGTATGTGAGTGATCGGCATAGCGGTTGTGAGAGGAGGCCCGAAAGTTTTGAATGCCAACACTGATACAGCGCTCATAATTACAGAAACGACCATTAGAGCGTCATTCCTGAATTCGCCAGAACTGAGTCGGCAACTGCAGTGCAGCGGATAAGTTGGTCTCAGATTTTACGTTGCACCTCCAAATCTGAAGTACCTACATGTATAAACTTGATTCTTTGTATTTTCAAAGATAATTTACTTCATGTCTATCATTAGCTTTCAATGTGAAATGTACTATACTTTTTTCAAGCAAAACTTTGCAGTAAAGCGGCGAGTTGCGGTGGAAAGTCGCTTGAAAAGAGTATAGCATTATGAAATTGACCTTTTTCATTAAGCTGCTATTGGCTGAAAAAAACGTTTAAAAATGGCGTCCTTAGTTGGGATGAAGTGTAGAAACCTGTTTTCTGCCAATCAGATTGCAGCTTTATCCCAACTAAGGCCTCCATTTTGGAAAAAGGAGGTGCTACTGAAAAAGGACAATTGGGTCCATCATTTTGAATAACCCTGTACAGTGGAATCATGGGTCTATGGACTTCGGGCTAGCGCGCTTGCTTGCGAGATGAGGTATAGTAGGTTGTGAAAAAAGGCCCCTGGGTTAAAACCCGTTAGCATCAGGGTAATCTGTACAATGGAATCTCCCTATAACGGAACCCTAAGGGATCCACGATGTTGCCCCCTTATAAGGGTATGCTCTTATATGGTGTGCATTTATTACTGGAGGTGCTGGTATAGAGAGATTCCGTGTAACCGATTGAAATTGCAACTCGGGTTTGCAGTATGTTGTTAATTCCTTCTAGTGCTGAAATGAGAGGGAAACAAACATTGAACTAAGTATACCTTTGAGTGTGTTTGGGCTTTTGAAGTCGACCAACTGTAAAGTTTGGTGTTGTTATCGACTGAGCACGCGCCGTACATCCCTTTTCCGTTTAGGCACACATAAACTGGGGCCATTTTGCACTGGCATTGGGTGCAAACAAGTTGAAGAGAGTTTCACAGGTGTGTTGTTGCAAACGTTGAATTGGCCGCCAGAGCAAATAAGGCCTCATGTGGTTTGCTTGTTTGTGTCCCTTGGGTGCCTTGGTCCACTAATTCCCAAACCCATGTGGCTAACTTGGTGACTCATTTGGGTCCTTTGGTGGTTTGTGTAGTTGTTTAGTTGTTACTAAGTAAGGCTAAAAGTTGAAGCTCACCACTGAATGTCCATCATTGCTAATGTTTCAGTTTAGCCTTGGTTTACATATTTCCTTCATTTCCGGATTTTATTCTAATGGAGGGGCCATTTGTAAATTACGTTTGGCATTACAGTGAAACCTGTCTGGTGGAAACTCTCTATGAAAGAAAATTTGACTTTTTGGGAGCATAGGCTGTATATGAAAAGGGTTTGTTTAAAAAGAAAAACTCTATATGCTGGAGAATCTTAAAGGAGAACTGAAGTGATTTCTGACGTACCAGTTTTCTGCCATAAACATAATGATGAAGTACAGCATTCGAAAAGGGCGTGGTTGGAACTTTGCAGTTCCGAAAATGCATTGAAAGATACAAATGGGGCGGGCGATTTCCGAACAACGCCCCTTTCATTTTCTTTAAAAATCTCTGCAAATATTCGTTTGATTAAGAAACGGAAACTGGTGAACATCTTCTTTTTACCTCATCTTTATGTTTATGGAAGAAAACTGGTAGGTCAGAAATCACTTCAGTTCTCCTTTAAAGGTATAAGCCTGTCTATGGTGGAAAATTTGGCTTTTGTTTTTACCATAAAAATCCCTGTATGCTGGAAAACCTGTCTATGATTGGAAATGTTTGTTTGTTTTAGAACATAGACGTCTATGTAGTACTGCAGTACATCTAATATAGTGTGATGTACTACTGCATGTAAATTCTAAAAAACTCTTCAGAATTAGTAATTGTTGTCAAAATGTTAGTTGAAGCGTTTTTCGAGGCTGTGTTTCAATTTACAGATCATATGGATGATCAATTTGTTGTTGACTGAGTGGTGAAGCCGAGTAAAAAATAAGGAATGGAAAATGTACTAAATCATTTTAAGAAGATTGAATTTCACTTTCATTCCCAAGTTCGTTTTAAATGGAAGGCTATATTGTATGGCATACCAATCTTACAAAATTTTATCCATATTTGTAGACTAGTGTTATTGATACTTTCCTATGCAGTGTCATTTTTTTCCCAAGTTTAAAATGTCCTCAGACTGCAGTATACATTTCGCAAACACAATTTACAGCTATATATTATAAGGGCATTTTGAAGACGCGGTGACGTCACAACAAACTGTTGTTTGTCTTGGTTTTCCAGTTGTAAATCAGCGCCATTTTAGTGACTATTTGCGTTTGTTGAAAGTGTTTAGTGTTGTCAAGCATGTCAACTAGTAACCTTATCGTTATTGTTACTGATTTGTGTTCTATGTATTTTTCCAAAGCTTATTATTGTCACTTATTTGATCTCATTGGACCTCGTGGTTTAGAGGCGGAACTAAAATATTTGAATGTGTAGAATCGAAATTAATGCAATATGAAACAATGTTGCATATGTTTAAAATACCTGCATGCATTTAAACAAGTTTGAAAATTGAAAGAAGTTTTGTAGAAATTCCGAGCATTTTGGTATGGACATTTAAAAACGATTGCTATGCAACTGTGACAAATTTGTTTGAATTTAAAGCAGTTTTTAGAAATATATAACAATCTTGTGGACATTTAAAATAAATTATGTGAATTTAAAGCAGTTTTAAAAATGTAAAACAATTTTGCATAGGAATTTGTAGAAAAATGAAACCATATTGTATACATTTATAACAAATTATAATTTGTTAAATAAGATTTCCTAAAATGTAACAAAGTTTTCTTCGTACATTTCAAACATTTGTATAAAAGTTCTGTGCCAAATTTTAAAGTTTTGTGCAAATTTAAAACAGTTTTGTAATTTTTTAAAAATATTTTGGACATGAAAAAATATTTCCTGGTCTTCTATAAAATTCTTTATTACCAAATACCGTTAACGAACATTGCTGGTGGCATTTCAATACCAATATTTTTCTGTGCAACTGATTGAATATCCCGTGAGAACAAATGCATTATAAAAGTTTTGTCTAAATGATCAACGTGGGAAAAGTGAATTTATTCAAAGCGTGAGAAATATATGGAACAAGTGTCTTTTATTAGAAAATACTTTTTACTCCTAAAAAAATACCTGCATTCACATTCTTGCAAAAATCAAACAGTTGAATGGCTTAATTTCATATAATCTAAACCTGATATATAATTCCCACCAACGTTGACAACTTAATTATGTGTCCGATTAAAACTGGACTGATTATTTCAATATTATTATTAAACACATGCCAACTAATTACACTTGATTTACACTCATGGGGCATCCATATTTAGGTGGTTATTAGTAAAACAGGACAGTTTGTGAGACCAGACATGACCTTTGACCTTGTTTCTACCCACTGGGGGGACAACCATGCACCAAATGAATCATAAGCTGTAAATGGACACAAGGTTTAGGCCCTTTAGAAATTAAACATAAAGTGTAGGTTACAATTAAAAACATTGTCAAGCATATTAGAAAATTTGAACTTTTTGTATAATTCTTTGGTAAATATTTTTGGTTTGACCTTATATATAGATAAGGGTGTCTGCATTTTTGGAGAGCACCAATGGGCCAAAATGGCGGTGGCGAAATGGGCAGACAGGCGCCTCATTTGTGAATCTTTAAACCAGACTAAAACCCTCTGGGACCTATTAATATAATCCACTGTGGTCACTGGGTTTTGCATTGTGCAAATATACAAAAGGACCTTTTGCTTTTTCTACATTTTCCAGACGACCAATTAATACTTTCATTATAACGATCCAATTAAGGCATTGAACTTTATCATCATGCACATAGTAGCCATTAGCCTTAAAATATATTTCGCAATTTTTCTTTCTGGAAAAAGGTCCTTTGAAGAAGACATTTGTCGTTTTGCCGAGCAACAATGTCAATTTAGGCCTAAAATAATTATAATTTTGGATTTTTTTTTTATTTCTTAATGAAATTAATGAAATGGATAAAATTCAGAGTGCCCATTGGACAAAGTGACCCATGACGTAATGGGCACCATTGGTCTTGCAATTAGAGTCAAGTTTACGGATGAGAATTTGAGATGATGAAAGTTTAAAGGGCAACAAGAGTTGTAGGTTCAATAACCTCTTTGGTGTCTTGCGAATCTAAACAAAATGTATAATCAATTATGGATGGATAAATAGTGCACGATTAATTAGCCTATTTCAGGCTTATGGTTTATTGTATAGACTTTAACATTTGCTTCAGGAAATGGAATGCAGTGTTATTGACCAATGTTCCAGTAAAATTCAACTAATTTATTTGTATATAAAATTACAGAATATAAAATAATGGAAATGATGTTTATCATTTTATAATAATTTTATAAAAGTTATGCAAATAAATCCCTATAAAAGTAGGCCTATTTCAGATTAGTATTTATATATCAATAATGCAATTATTTGAATATAGAGTAATGCAAATAAGTATTAAAGTGTGAAAATTACTATTTCCATACAAAGTAAATCAGAATTTTGTGAAAGAGAAATGCAAATAAATTTCTAGAAAAATATTGCATTATTAGCATTTATATAGAATGCAATTTTTGAAATACCTATAATATAATTCATGCTAGTATTACAATTTTGAAATGTACTATAAAACAATTTTTGTAATAGCCTATGCTAGAATAATGTAAATATTTATATAAAATGCAAATTAATATTTCTATACAAAGTGATATGAAAATGAGAATTTTTTAAAAGCAAATCAAATAAATCCATTTTAATACTATTGAACTTAGTATTCATATACTATACTAACAATAATGCTGATAACTAAACCTGCACACCATAAATTTAATACCATTTTTACATCAAAAGATTAGCCATTCTAAATTGTATATCACACAATCCTTTATTGTAATCTTGTCTCTAACTGTGTAAAACTTAGTGTGAAACCCTGCTAAAACTAGTGCCATACATCAAAACCATTAGTTTATGCATGTATAATAACCTTCTAGATATGGCCGCCATCTTGGTAACTTCATACCACCAAATATCTATATCAATATTAAATCGATTACAATTTCGATTAAATATGGAGATAGTGCATTTGAAGGTGTGTGCGTGGAGACTGTATATAATAATGGTCAACCCCGATAATGTTTCTGGTAACAAGAGGGGAGGGTGGTGTCTGGAAAAGGAGACATTTTCCAAAGAGGAGAAAGGCTGACTCGCGGATGGCGCCGCCTGGCGGCGCCGTCCGCCAATAACTCACTCGTCTCTCTCTGCCTTCGCCTCAAATGTTTTTCGGTGGCACTCGTTGGCACTGTGTGTCAGATGTGGGCATCGAAGGTCAGTAGTCTCCGGTCACATGAACAGGCAGAAGCGAGTTTGGAAACGGACAGCAGTGACTGTTCCTCCTCCACTTTGTTGACGGACAACACCACGGCCACTGTCCTCGTTTCATCAGGGTACTCGGACCCTTACGGGTTCCCGATGCCCCAACCCAACTTAACCCACGGCCACGTGCCACCACCATCTGCATCCTCTGCATCGGGACAATCTTCTGCACCTCCTCACCACGAGGGACAGCTAAGTTACGCGGGTGTTTTTGCTAGTTTCGGTGGTGCTGATGGACCTGGACATCACGATGGCCACATGACCAACAGTTCGGTGTACCTGCCGCATGCCCCGACGAGGGTCTTCCCCATGGCCTACTTGGGGGCATCTTCCGCCAATGCCAACGGAAGTCATGGGATGCCGGGAAACAACGAAGGTGCTGCTGGAACGAACAATTCCTCTTGTAACAATGCATCAGCGAGTGGAGGAATGTGGTCACCCATGGTGGGACCTCAAGTGACCAACGGACGGGCGAACGGTGTTGGCCTGATGTACCCGGCACCTTACGCGGACCTCGCGGCGTGGGCCACTTACGATGGCTCTTCTCCGGCTTTTCCGTACTCCATGCAAACTTCAGGACAAGGACCGCAATGCAGATCTGTTCCAGGTTAGCCTAACTTTTTCTCTATAAAATAGTAATCCTTTGTTATTTCTAAGGGTTGTTGTTGTTGTTGTTCTTCCTTGAAAATGTAAACTTCTGTTTGTGTACTACTGATAATATAACATTCCAGGGTTGCGAACAACTTTCGTTGATATGACGTCATAAACCGAGGTTGGTTTTTATTGGAAAATATGTTTGCAATTATTATATATTAGTATTATAAAAATGTTTTTGTTTGTTTTCAATAAGGCAATATAGGAATTGGTGTGAAATTATTTAATACAGAAATTACCCTTTTAGATGGAAATAAGTTTATTTGGTTACTTTATTATTATAATAGGGGAGAATTCAAAAGGCACGTCTTGAATGCGAAAACAATTTTTAATATAAATAATGCTATTTATAAATACCTTATTATGAATTTCTGAAATCCATGTTTTTTGCAGTAAGTGCATTTAAATTGTATTAACTAATTCCGTTATTATTATTAACTACACTTCCTGTTTTTTAGGGTCAACCCATTGCATACTGATTTAATTATTGCAAATATTGAAATCTTCCTGTAATTGCAATCATTAAAAATATAATTTTAGTGTTATACGTATATAATTCAAATAGAAAACCTAATTAGTAAGAATTTATAATTTGATGGATTTAGCTTTAAATTATTAATCTCGGTTAATTATATGTAGTATAAATTTTTATTTGAATATTTAGGAGGAAAATGTAGAATTTAGGCAGCAAAAGTTAGGCTTAATTGTTTATTATCTCAATGTGATATATATGGCCAGTGTTTATGAATTGATTAATTGTAACTGTTGATTATATAGGCCTATATATGTGTGTAATATTTTAAGTTTTATGTAAATTAGGTATATGTTTATATGCAGAATAGATATAGGCCTAACATACAAGGCAATTTGAATTATTGAATTTTAAAATCATAATTTTATTGTGAATTGAACTTTAATTGTTGTAATTTCGTTTAGAGTCAACAAAAATGGAGGCTAGATTATAATAAGCTATAGTATATAGGCCTATATATTTAATTGGATTTGGAAGTTTGGTGTCACCCACACACACGCAAGGGTGTCAACTAGCTTCTGCTTCTGCTTTAGGGTTAAATAAAAAATGGCGTCGTTTGTGTATAAAAAAAACTATAGGGGAACAAGTAGAAACCGTTTTCGATATGATACCATCGTTTTGCTGTGAACCTTAAAGTACCTAACCGTTTCCCTATTGTCACCCACCATATATAATTAATTATATTCAATCAGATGCAGATTGTTCAGATACAAAGTCTGGCAAATTTCGATTTTTCAAATGGGAAACAAATCGAAGCAACTGCAGGTTCACTCACTCGTTCACAATTTGTGTTTTCTGTTCTTTTTTTCTTCAAACTGTTGTTTTTTTTTTTTTCTATGAGGAAAAACAATAAATTTCAAGCCAAAGTGTAAATTTATATTTATAAATTTGTATTTATAAATTTATTTCGGAAAATAAAGTCATACTCATTTATAAATCATTTTTTAATAATAGGCCTAATTTTTATCTATGGTAAATGTACAATATAAAATTCAAAATCGTATATAGCCTATGTATTAATATTTAAATTGGTTTATTAATTGGTATAAATAAATATTGATAACTAATATGAAGACTAATATAGTTACAGTGTAGAATAAATATGTATGCTAAATAATTAAACATGCATATTTTAACGTATTAGAAGCATAATTAATATTTTATTCTTCTGTATGTATAAGGATTAAATTATTGTTATTATCTAAAGGCATTATTAATTCATGGGTATAATTTATTATTATTTTCGACAGCTCAATCAGATATTGATTGATATATGTAGGCCTACTGTATTGACACACCTTTTTATTGTGTCAGTGCCAAATGGTGCACTTTAATTGATCAAGCCATTTTTTTAAAAATATAGCTAAATGTGTGACTTTTTTGAAAATACATAGCCTATTATAAATTTATATTTTTAAATATGTAAACGAGATTTGGAACGAAATAACTTTAATTGGACTTTTTAATTTTCCTGAATAAATAAAAATGATAATTGTTGCAATTAGTGTGATTATTTTAATGATGTAGGCCTATATGGAATTAATCTGATTGCAATTTATATAAGTAACAGTATAAATATCCATAATAAAATTGATATGCAAATTGCATTATCATTTTTTTAATTGTATTTCAGAAGAATTAAACAATTCAAACAATGCTTTTTATCCATATGCAAAATTATAGGGAGAAATTATCTAATTTTGACCCCAATTTCCCTTAAAGTCAACAATAACATGTAATCTCTGCAACTTGCTGCTAATATATCTCATACAGTAAAATATAGTTGCAATTCTCGCCACCAGGGGAAAATTTAAGAAAATTACGGCGCTGTCGTCATTCTCGTACATTTTCTTGTGATTCTTCAATAGTTTTTATCAATTTTTACATAATTTTAAGGGGCCCTTTTCTCAGTACTTCCTTACAAACAAAATTCCATTATATGTAGTACGTATCACAAAATAAGTTTGCGTTTAGCAGCGCCATATTTCCCCCCGGTGCCGAAAATTAGAACTAATTTTATTTTCTAAAATGCATTATTAATCGGTTTCTGCGGTCCCTTGAGATTCCACCATAGACAGGTTTGACTGTACTATCTAGAATATTTACTGTAAGCCTACGGAAATAGGCCTAATTCTGGATTGTGTAATTTAAAAAAAATGCTGTAGGGGAGACCGGGGTAAGTTGGCCAATTTTGAACATCCTATTTTTTTTTCTAGCTTCAGAGCAGAACTGGAAAATTGTCTGATATAGCACAATAATAGTAAACCCTTCTTCTACAGAAAAGTGATTTTATTTATGCAATTAGATACAAATTGAACTTGCAAAAAAACATTATCCCTCGGAAGTCAGAATTGACCAACTTACCCCAACACGGGGTAAGTTGGTCTTGCCAAGGGGAAAGTTGGTTAATAGCTA
>JAQFZQ010000310.1:0-37637 GCA_034696005.1 Glomeris marginata | reverse complement strand
ATTTGAGCGTTGTAGGTTAATTGTACGATTTTTGCAGATTTCCCAAACAGCATGAATTATTTTTATTAAGTTTGGGAAATCTGCAAAAATCGTACAATTAACCACTTACAACGCTCAAATTTATCAGTAAAATGTAAGATTGTATTCTGCAGCTCAAACTTCAACTGTTTCCAGTATTCATTTTTTTAGTTTTCCTGAAAACACTTAAAAATGTGCACGCTACCAAGGCTCTTCTGCTAGCGGCGTTTGGCCACGAAGGGGTGTAATTTTTTTTATGCTTGACCTTAAGCTTTTATCAGCGTGCAACACGCATGCTGCATGCAACACGCATATGGGGAACACGCGAATGTTGGGAAGCGCTTTTGTCGGCACACTTTTGCCTTCAGAGCAAACGTCGGGTGCTACTGCATCGTAAACACATCGCATGTGGATTGTAGCCGTTTGCTGGGAAACAAACCAAACATGACGTAAATGCATATGTGTAAAATGGTAAATATACCAATGTGTATATACATTAACTGTTGCTATACTAGTATATATCGTATCTTCCTATTACTACCCCAAAATAATACTTTCATTTTCATACCTACAGCAGCAAGTACTACTATTCACAGCAGTCATGCATAAAATCACCTTAGCAATGGTAATATATTTACTTTCACATACATTCAGTTTCTGGTATATGTAACAAGTCATAATACAATATGAATTGCATTGTCACTAATACCAAAGCGCAAATAGTAGGACTACCAGCAAACGAGGACCCAAAATGTAAAGCACTATCCAGTGAACCACTCTGTCCGAACAGGTTTGGGTTTTCAAAAGTATGTGCAGTACTAGAGGGTAAACTCATCGACGTTAGAACTAAACGCTGTTTCTGCATACAATATGGCAACACTAATGCAACTGTTTTAGCATTAGGTAATAACTATAACAAAATATTTGTTTCCCTCATAATGATTTTTAATACATTTATATCATTTGAAATTTTTACAGGTATCAAGGATACACTCAAATGTATACAGAAATTTTCAACTATACCTCGTGTGTGATACTGGTATTCCAATAATAATTGTTGTTTACAACGGTATACTGTTGTATTGAAATGCGGGAATAAAACAGCTAGGGTATATCAAATTCGTTATATAGCGTCATTTACTTATTGCGCTAAACGCATAACTTTCAATGTAACATGGTCAAGCTTTATTACAACCATTTTTCTAAATAATTTGAATTCAAGCATTCAGATTGAATATACCTATTTATACCAATGACTTGCTATTATTTGACCCATATATGTATTTTCAATTGACAATGCTACAAAAATGTATTTTACAATATCGATAGGTAGTCGTGTCGCAGTTTCATGTTTTCTTATTTCACAAATAATCTCCACCGTTTTATTGAATTGAATCAATCGGTTATTTAGATCAATCAATTCTTTAATAGCTCAGTCAATTTGGTAGGAAGGGAGATAAACTTTGCTACAAACTCTACAAGTTTCTCCAATAATAACAAAGAAAAGTCTAACTTTATCTAGCAACAGCTTCCAATGTTCAACAACAACAAGTAGACGGTTACTTTATTTTAAAACATAGTACGTAGTATAAAGTCGCGAGTATAACGCGCGCATTATCTAATGAAAAATCATATTCGTTTTTTGGAAAAAGCGGAGGTGCGCGTTATACATGGGGTGCGCGTTATCTAATGAAAAATGTGCACTTGGTCTGTTGTAGGAACCAACTTAACAGTTTATTTTTCCACAAACTATCCCCTACATTCTAACCATGCTTTTTATTACACAATGACAATGCCAACCAACAATAAACACAAAGCAATATTTGATGAATCAGTGTGAAATTGTGTTTTTTATTATATCTCTCACAAAAGTGCCTTTCTCCCTTTTTTGGTCACCATTTTGTAACAATGTCATTATTCCCCTCCCCCATAAAAACAAATGAATTTGATTGCATGGCTTTGTAGATGCCGCCTGACAGACCCAATATTGGTAAATTGCAAAATCCACAAGCAATATTAGCGAAATACAAGTGATGACACTTTGTTAAGCGATATTAATTTAATATAATATACGCAAAGTTTGAAATCAACAACACGCCCTTCCCAAATATTGAAATTTGTGTCACAGTTTTCATTAATATTGATGGTTCAAAACTAAAATTTCATTATAAAAGTTTTATCCTTCACTTGCAGATGCAACTTTAAAAACAAACGACCAATAAATTTTGACGCCACATTTATTAGGATGAAATGTTGATCATGGTAATATAATAGTTCGAAATGACACAGAGTTCATTGTGGTCATTAATTTATAAATTAATAGCAAACTTTTAAAGATATTTCCATGAATGCAAAAGTTAATTTTTTTTATATAATACTCAAATTCCCAAACTGTAAATATTTTATTGTTTCAAATTCTTTGATAATTAAATTTTTTAACTTCCGGACAATATTCCAACTGTAAAATATTTTGTCTTAAAAAGCATTTTCTTCTGGCAAAATAAAATATAAAACCACAGTATGTAATAGATATACCAGAACATACTTGAAAGCAATGACACACATATATGTTGTAGGTCTTCGTTAAATTTGTGAAACTTTCTGAAAAAAAGGAGTTTATACTCTAGAAGATATTTACTATCCCAAGTTGCCCATCTATTCCTTTTTATAACTATCCACAAAAATCTTCCGAAATTAAAACTTATAAGGTTTCCAGGTCCCTTTTGAGGGATATATTCCATCAATCAGCCGAATTTCAAATTTAATATGACCACATTCATCGAGGGAATCCCCAGTTGCAGTCTTTGTGGTACTTCCTGTCCCATTCCCACAAAAAAACATAAATGTTCAATGAGAATATATTGCACCATGAAGAGCCTGCAGGCTAAATGAGTCTGTGTGGAGCTACTAAAAAAACCAATTGACTCTTGAGTATTGGCACATGTGGGATTGCTTTCAAAGATCCATTTCATTTTCTCCAATAACAATCCACAGCATGTCCTCCCACCCAGCAAGTTAATAACTTTTTTTAACTGTTTTACATATCCATTTCCAAAATTTGCACCATATTGTTTAAATTAATTAACAATATTTCAAACGCAAAATTAGCACTAGAAAGATTTAATAAACTGTACTAAAAAATATGCCATAGGAAATAAAATATGGATCAATATGCATTATAAATTGAAATTCCCTAACATTAAGTAAGATAAATGCCCCTTGATATTTTCTATTATACACTACTTATTATAATAATAATTTCAAAATTTTGTTGCATTTTCACAGCACAGACGAATATTTTATATTGATATTCACGAATTCCCTGTGTTTTCCTATTATTACTTTATTTTCTATTTCTAATTGTAATTCAATTACATTTCCAGAAAGATATAACTTTTCAATTATCAATAAACTGTAGAAATTGACAATAGAATTATATATTTAAAACACATATTAATATAGGATTAAAACAAAGTGATGTCCAATTTGGCTGTGTGGTGTCATTGGACCTCACACATGCATAATTTAGTTATGGTGGGAGTATAACATCCAAAAAACAAACTTGTGACAGACTCTGCTATTCTAGAATTACATAATAAAGTTCTATATAAGCCCAGTAATTGATTGAGGTGATTAATAAAGGGAATATGTTGATTATTGGCACAGATTTGCATATATACTTTATACCAATTTGAGATACAAAGTGCTAATCCTGATTTAAGACAGGTATAAAGGGGAAAAATATTGGTGATACACTTGATTGCTATGATTTTTTGAGCAAGACTCCATCACGTGGAGCATTTTTCACACACGGTTTGCCTTTAATTGACACGCCAGCAACCGCACAATGATAAAACGGGCCTACACACTTGCCCAATATACACATACACGCACACCCTCATATGTAATCAAGTGTAGACTTACAGCTGGTGCTAATCGATAAATCCGAGCAATTTTTTCTCTCCCCCTCCCCTCACAAAAAAAGCAAAACCGCTTTTCTTCTATACAGATTAATAGCAGCGCATCCTGGTGGACCATGACAAAAAATACTCAATGCACCCTGATAAGCACAATGACACTTCTCAAGTTATCAACCATACGCTCAACTAAGTATAACCATAACTACACAATGTTGTTACTTTCAACACTCACAATTTCAGCGAAATTGTAGAAAATTAGTGTGAGCTTATGATTAAATTCTGGTTGCAATTGGTGTCGACAATTTTAAACTTGTCAGTTCACCTTTAATTTTAAAAATGAGCATGGCTAACAGCTAATTTAAATTCGCATCATATACAGGGAAAATTGTTTGCAGGTTTTCATCATTACACTCGTCTCCATAGAAATGCAGCATTCAACTGGAGTTGATTGTCATCATTGTGATGTCGACACAAATATTTCATGTGGTGCAAAATTTTGAAGGGGAGGAAGAGGTAGAGCTATAGTATATGATATACACAAAGAGACATCATTTGAGGCTTGGTGGTATGGAAGAAATCCCAGAGCTTTTTGACAATATTGTGCAGGCATGCAAACTGCAAAACGTCCATCGACCAAGACGAATGTCGATTTCTTCTTCTTATTCTCTACTACTTCATATTCTTTGCATTATTCCTCACCACGCTCAATGTTAATCGTCTTCTCTTTCTCACACAATTCATGGCAGAATGTAGCGAGTAGTACCACATTTGAATGCCCGTCTAGGTAAATAACTCAAGAGTGCATGCTCTACATGGCATTGATGTTGGGTGGAGGATCACTCGGTGGCAAACTTCTACAAAACCACTCGGTTTGCTTGGTCCCATTGCAAACAAGTTCCCTCAAAACGTACACTACATCTCACAAAATATATGCACAACGTTTGCAAAGTGCAAACAAATCATAGCAGAGATCCTAACATGCATTTTATTCCCAGTCGCATAAGATTACTAGATTTCAGTTCTACATTACAACACACACCCTGCCATGAAAATGTAAAGGAGAACTATCATATGGTTTTGTTCCCGGCCATGCTCTTAAAACTGTTGAAAGGAAAGAGTAAATTAAAACTATACGAGTTCCTTTGGAATATTTTTACAGAAATTAATGACGGAGTGATCTAGAATTGAAGAATTACGATGAATTGGAGCGCTATTGTGAATTTTTTCCGGATGAAGTATTGCTTTGAAAATTCTCATACTTTCGGAAAGTATATCAAACATCACAATAAAACTTGAGAAAAACTTTGAAAATAATTAAAAATATGACAAATTGCCATGATACTTCTCCTTTAATGAATAAATAAATAGGTCATAATAATCTTCTGAAGCAAATTGAATTTCCTAGGTTTTGAAAAAATGTTGGCAAATTCCCATAGTTTTCCGTGAATTTTTCCAGATTTTCCATGTTTCCCTGAGTGATATATGAACCCTGTCTCAATGATAATCAGACCTTCCAAACCAGTATTGGGTTTTACCATGCAACTGCTGCAGTGAAGCCATATTATTTTAAAATTCATTCAACCTTACTAGTACGTTCATATTTTAATAAAATATCATAATCTCACTTTTACAATCTCATCATATTGTCTTATTGAGATTTAATAAAGCCATTGTTTTTCCCAGTCACAGGAATTAAATAGCATTTGGCTAATTTAAAAAAAAATCGTTTTGGATATTCTTGCGTGTTGGCAGGAACACAATTTCAGTTCAATCTATCATGAAACGAGGCCGTTTATGAAAGTGGAGGTGAATGGAGTATAAAAACATGATTGCAAAGTGAATGTAGAGAGGGGAAAATGAAGCAAGTGCGAGAGATGTGTGTGACATGAATACCGCCAATCTTACACAATCCATCTTTTTCTTACATTTTTCTTACAGGCCACAGAGCACACAATCACACATAACCTGTCTTCAAAGAAGAAAGAAATAAAAATGCAAGGATGGCGACGATATAAACCGTGTCTAGTGACGCAGATATGAATACGTCACTCGGACATTATTCGTCTTCTTGGTCCACTTTTACACACGTGCCATATGATGCGTATTTCCGCCATTTTCCCTCTCCTTCCAACCCAACCACCTGAATAACAATGTCTACCCTCTCTTTTTTTTTTTCTTCCTTCTCCAAAAACCGTCAGTCAAATGACCCGAGAACGTGCAAACCAATTTCGCACATGCCCTTCCAGGTTAAACTCCTCTAAACCATGTTCAATGCACCAGAACACGTTTCAATTGACAGTCATGCAACCGAACACAGTATCAATGTCAAAATACTTTCTTTATATAATATATGTCTCTTATTCCAACCCCATCTTAGACATACTATTTGAAGCGCAAAACTAAACAAATGACAACAAAAATTGATACAGTCAGCAGGGCTCGAAATGAGCGGTATCGCATCGCAATTTGCGCCACAAATTTTCAAGTTCACGATACAAAAATAAATTTGCATCGCAGTCGTTGCGATGCATCGATGTAGCGCTCGCAATGCGTCACAGATATCTGTATTTCTACAGACTTTTTGTGGAAAGCACAGAAAAACACCAGGCATTAAATAATATAAAATGGACCAAAACTGTATGCTACATACCCACATTTTATTTGTTTATTTTTCTCTGAATTAAAATTAGTAATTTCAATTTGATACGCATTTATTGCTAATCAATTTGTATTTTGCGTAGCAGTTTTTGCTATGCAATTTTTTTCCGGCATTTTGAGCCCTGCAATGAACCTCGCTTATAATCAACTGGGATATTGGCAAACATCTGCTATTGTCAACAAACTTTGAAGTCCTGCCATCAGAATATAGGATTTAATACAAATTACCTCGCTTTCAGTAAATTTGAAAATAGGAAACCTATTATCACTAGCAACTGATTCTCCCTCTAAAATCGGTTTTTGGACCCTGGATATTGTCAACTGAATGGTCAATTGATCTATTTCACGTAAGCCACCATTGGCTGAAAAGTTTTTAGAAATAACTTCATATGACAGAAAACTGATTTTCTGCCAACCACATACCAGCTTTTGCCTCACTTTGGCCTCCATTTTCCTCACTTTGTCCACCATGATGGAGGCCATAAAATTGATCAATTGAAATATGAAATAGAGTAGACCTTTTGGAGGGTGAAATGAGGCACTAGTTGGGATTCAACATAGAAAGTTACCGATTTCTTAACTAAATAAACGTTGCCATCATGTGTAATGGATATTTGCATACACTTATTAAATTGTTACCTCCTATATAAGATACTTTAACTATCATAAAAGTTATATCAGTTTCTTATGAGAGGTTCCACTTTAATAGGGTGCCTACTAAACTTTCATTTAAAAATTCCAGTATTTTCAACAAGGATATTATATCTTTTTTTTAGGACACAAAATACATAAGTGAAAGATAGTTACATAACAAACCACATTTAATCCTTAAAAACTGATAAGTGGAATGAAGCATTCATTATATTTCAAGTCTCATTATTAAATGGATCTTATGTTTCAAGTAAATTAGAAGAGGAACCACAGAAATGAATAAACGAAATTATGTAAAGTGTCAAAAATGATACATTTTCAAGGATTAAGAAAAAATTCCAGTATATTTCCAGGATTTCAAGGACAAAAACAGATAACTCTGGAATAGATATGTTATTTTTAAACATTTATCATGATGTCTGTATAGGTGCAGATCAACATTGCTAACAAGTGGTAAAAATTTCAAGAAAGTGTTGTCATTGTAGATTATAAAGATATTTCACTTGAACGAGCAATGCACTTAGTTTCACATGGGGATTATAAAACCGTGTCAGTTTACATTTAAATCTTAGTGAAATAAAAACAGTTAATTCCTATCTGAATGTCGTTACGGATTTCATACATTGCTGGAGTATAAGACAGGTCCCAAACATTAAAAATTTATAAAGAGATTCAATATGTGATCATGCACACGTGCATCTAATTTGTAAATTCAGTAAGGCTCGATTTAACAGACTTAGATTGCATCTCATATGTGACGTCATTGGCAGGATGTTACAGAGTTGGTTATATATCCTGGTTTCAGCCAAGAATGTTCTCCAAACAAAACTGAATTCATTTTATATTTCCATATCCCTATTAATATTTTTCCAATATATTATTCAGTAGGAATCATCATTTTTATTTCACTGTGCACGGAAATTGGGTTTTACATGAAACTGAATATTCAAATCAAGGTCTCATTAAACAGCTGCATACCAGCAACCAAACACATCTACTGCATCACTCCAACTCCGTGTATATTCAGTCAATCTTTTTAAATTATACATGCAAAATTTCTAATTTATTTTAATCTTAGATATTTAATATAGTGACATAAATTTTATCAAACTTCAAGGTTCAAGCTAAACACACATTTTAACCTCATTATTTGTGTTTATTGATCTGCTTGGGTTACCATACTGAAAAATATTACAGTGAAACCTGTCTATGGTGGAATCTCAAGGGACTGAAAAACCCTTCTACCATGCAAAGGTTTTCCAGTACAAATATATTTTGTTGTAAATACATAAATCATGATGTCAATGGGTTAAAAATGTTAAATTTTCCACCACAGCCAGGTTTCATTGTAGTCCTACTTCATAACTATTTCAATCTTAAACCTATAAATTATATCTTAAATGGGTATATTTATTATAATAAACATTTGCAAATTTAAAAGCAAATAAACTTGTTGTAATATTTTTAGACACAGTCACAAATTTCCGGTGGAACCGGTCCTGTAAATTGAATATGAAAAACGATGACTGCAACTTATTGTTCTGTGTATCTTTTGATGTCTTTTGGGTTTTCTCTGCCCAATTGTTTTCGTTTTTTCGCTATATCTTAGATCTTTAGATCTTAGCGGAGCAAAACTGGGACTCGACGAATCGACAAGCATCTGCGGTGAAGTGGAGAAGAAAAAGACACTGGGTTCCCCCATAAATCCAAAAACATAACTCGTTGGGCGTTTCTTCTTCTTCTCCTTCTTCTCCTTCCCCATCTACTTATTCTTCTGATGTTGCTGAAGACCTCTACTCCAGGAGGTTCTCCTGACCGTAACGTAGCGTGGTGGAGCTCGACCGAGTCAACTAAAAAACTCCAAAGCTCAGACGAAGGAGACCATTCATCAAATGAAATGGCACCTTCAGCTCTTTCTTTCTCCACTTTGTACACTTTCCAACATACCCATGCCCACCAGAACCCAAAAAGCCACCCATTAAAAATTGCTATCCCCCATTGGGCCCTAATCAGTTGGAACTGAAATCGAAAATCCCATCACCCCCACTTTACTAAAACTACATCCATAATCGACACAAACTGCCACCATATTGAGCACTCAGATCTCCTTTTTCCCACCACCAATATCCTATAATATTCCGGCTGATTAAAATATCAATGATGCTGAAATATTTAATAGCATGTTAACCTCAAAAAACAATTTATTTTCATAGTAAATCGGAAACATTGCTTTATTAATATGTCATTTCCTTTATCCTTATTTCAGAGCTTTAACATTCGGGAACACTTAAATTTTTATATAATGTGCTTAACCACAATTCAAAACAAGCTACTAGTTTGAAATTCTAATAACATATATTATTCAATTTTTCTGATTAACTAGCAAGCATGCACAAATACTTCTAAAAATATTTCACAACAAGTCCCTACAAAGTTTCCCATTATTATTTCTGACAGAATCCTGAATATTCCCTACATTTTTCATGCTACATTACAGATAGTGAAATAAAACACTGAAGTATCAAGTACTGTTGAAATTACAGCCAAATACATCTATCTATTCCTGCAATTTTTTGCAGAGTCGCCATCTATCAGCAAAAAGTCCAATCACTAATGTCAACTCTCACTCCTAGGCAGAGCTTCAGACATCGCATATCACATAAATAATTATTATACTACAATAGTTCATAAAATTAATGTCAATATGTATTAACTTTTTAAACTTTCAAAATATGTGACTGGTCGAAAATGACCACTTTCCAGCATTTGTTACTTATTACTTTCCAATATTTTCTCTCTGCAATGTAAATCTTTAAATTTCACAAATTTCTAATATATGATTTATAATAACAAAATTACAGGGCTATAGTTAAATATATCCGTAATAAATAAAGAAAATACAATTATTATTTTAATACCATATTCAATTTGAAATCTAAACATGCTAAGATCATTAGATTTGAAATTGTCCTGTTTTCAGTTTAAATTGACCGCAAAATTATAATCTTAATGCATAAAAAAGCTAGTATTGTATGGATATTCCCATTGCCTTTTTTCAGATTATTTGTTACTTTTTAGAAACAGAAAGAGAATAAAATAGAAAAATCACATGGTACCACAAAATACGCTTTCAATCAAATAATTTTCACACTGGAATAAATAGTATAGGCCTATAGCCAGTTAAAAATAACAAATGAAACGGTTTTATTACATCACACAGCTTTAACTCTTCATTTTTTCTCTTGCACGCTTTATTAATGTTATTAACAGGAGGAATGATTATATTGTATCCAAGAGTGTTGAGCGAAATTCAAAAATTCGGTTCGTATAACACGCCATTGCCTTTCTGTATATTGCTTAAATTCAGCTTTGATGATTCCCCAGCGTGACGTTCATTGAGCCTGTACATTTCTTTGTTGCGAGAAAAATTGCCACCCGAAAAACGTCAACACTTCTTTGGACAAAGAAGAATAAAAAACAAACTCCTTCTCCACTGTCTGCTTATTTTGCTATACCATTCTTGGCATTCTGTTAACGGGCCACGTCCGCACAAAAACCCACCTAAACGCCATGCAAAGCATCTTCTCTATTGCACTCGCATGACCATATAGCTCTATATATGATTAACGAGCCAGACCTTTCATTAAGAGCCGGGTTAAATAGAGTAAAAAGAAAAAGAAAAGTAGATCCGGTTTTGGCTGTCGCACGCAGTTATCAATCAATGACCGTTTTGCCATCACCCAGTAGAAAAGACGAATGCGAGGAGTGAGGGGGTCGCTTTTAGGTCAGGCTTCCCCGCCAAGCATCTAAGCGTTGCGCAGAAGCCCATCTTTTAACATGTTCCCTCTGTGTACCAGATGACTAATCGCTTTTTCTCAACCGGCCCATTGCTCCCGTTTGAATGCAAGAAAGAGTCGCTGAACCAAGACCATCAAAAGTGGGCCAGTTGGGCTTCAGATAACCCTTTCGACCGCCACCGACTAAATAATCATTTTTAAAGAAAGAACATCTAAAAACGTTTCGTATTTGGAGAAAAGAATAAAAGGTAGTACCTATATAGTACGTATAAATCGACTGCTTCAATCTAACACAGTAAAAACGGTCTATTCACATAGAAATCTGTTCTTCTACCTACGAGACAGATTCAGAAACACACCTGGTTAAAACAATACTATACGGGTGTCGAGTCAAAAACGCATGATGTATATAGGAAATATAGGAAACTTCAATAAAAATATATAGGAAATTATAGGAAAATCCCATCAAAATATATGAAAAAATATGAACCTTAACGCCTTTTTATCTGTATAAACTACCGAGCTAAAATAGTAAACAAGTTGTACGGACAAAATAATATCAAGAAATACTTGAGGGAAATATTTTATTGATTTATTTTGTTTCTATTGTCTAAATTTTCATTTCACTAAAGTGGGTTCATGTAAAACTATAATTCAGGTCTTCGTATATGTATATTTTTAAATGAATAAAGCAATACAAAATTTAGCTGAATTGAGTTGGTTTTGTAAAGATCTTCAAATTAAATAATATCATGATCTTAAAATCTTACATCACAAATAAGGTCTTACTTTCAAGTCAACAATTTTAAAAATTGCCTTAATGTGACCAGTGGTTTAGTTCGTCTTAAAATTTACACTTTACCTTATAACAATTTAAAATTTGTATTTTTCTGCAAGAATTTCATCTATATTTATTATTTACGTAAAATTGAAGCTTCCAGCATCAGATTAATTTGCATTTCCCCCGAGTGTCATAATAAAATATTGTTTATATAATAGCTTTCTTCTTGAATTAGATATGTTATTGTAAGACCAAACTACACAAAGTATACGAAAGGATCGGCACGTAGGAAAGAATATAAAGATATAAAGTAAGTAAATATCAAGATAAAAAATAACATCGCTGTGAGACACCATTTCTGGAGAATTATATCAGCAAAATGGAAGCTGGGACCAAAGCTCGAACGAGTAGCAGGAAAATAAATTTGAAAGGGGAAAAATGAAAAACTGTATCGAAAATTCAAATTTCCTACTTGTAGACATAGCAACAAATATATTGAAAGGCTGCAAGGGGAAAAATTTTCATATAATTTACTAAAACAAATTCAATATGCATTATGTGGCATACTTTACTAGTCAACTTATTGAGATTCCCACCTTAGTTGACTACAAGGAAAATGTTACCCAAATAGGAGTTTAAATTTACAGTGTAAGAGGTCCTATAAATATTTCTGCTGATCGATTCCTTGTTTCACTTGACACTCAAATGGAAATGTTTGCACTTTAAATAACCTTTTCACGGTAAGTTGACTGTGAGGAATTAACATTGCAGGCTGTAAACTATAGTTGACTGTAAAAAAACAACATGTACAATGGGAGAGAAGGAAGATGTTGGTCAGTAAGACCTAAGACAGTTGAGCAAAGCACAAAATGCGAAGTGGAAACATGTAAAACCCGATCTGCAGCCAAGCATCGTCTTCATAAATCCAAAGTTAATGACCCATATGATGGCAGCTGCAATCAGGAGTCTGCAAAGACCTCTCTTAAAGGCAGGTGGCCCCATCTTTCTCTTCCTACATTTCAACCCAATCCTTCACTGACCCCTACCAATTGTTTGTTTCCCAAAACTAACAACTGAATTTCACCAAAAAGCCCCCAATGTACTTGCCCAAAAATAAATATATTTTCTTTTTAATAGCCCATTTCACACAACATGCTGCAAATAATTAGTCCACCTTAGCATAACTAATCCACCTTAGCACAAGTTACTAGTTCACCTTAGCACAACTTACTAGTCCACCTTAGCACAACTTACTAATCCACCTTAGCACAACTTACTAATCCACTTTAGCATATAGCTAGTCCACCTTAGCATAACTCTTGCTAAGATTGTCAAAAACCCATGTTTAAATAAAAAGGATCAAACATGGAGGCTCATTAATCATATTGGCACTTATTAAAAGTTATGCAACTGCTCTTTGGTTGCAGTTACTAATACTGTATTAGTAATGGGTGGGACTATGCAAGAAATTGTAGGGTATCTTATAAATTTATTATTACAGAAAATATTCTTATTTTCGAGTATAGCACTTGATATTAAGTGACCAATTCCCTCGCAAACGATAAGTTGCAATCTCTTATGACAGAAACCATTATAGAAAAATGTCCACTGTCCACATATACACAACATAAAGATAAAGAGTGACACTATATTTAGGGACAGTGAAGAAAAGAAGGTGTTGACAGTATCAGGCACTGGTCCAATACATGTCTACTTGTTGCCAGATGTAGAATGAAAATAACAAAGCCTCTTCTTGCTAGTAGTCTTATCACCTTGGCTAATTTCCGTTCAACTCTGTTCAAGGGTACAATGGAGTTACTTCACAGTCAATGTGCACAACTCAATTGCACCAAAAGTTCTCCAGAGTTCATCTCGTGATGCTCTCAAAGAGTACCTGTCACACCAATGGTTATTTCAACACTGCCAGTGTCACGAACAAGGTGAACAAGGTTAAAGTCAACACACATACAGATGGACAAACTGAAAAGGAAAAGAAGTCAAACCAGAACCTCCATTAAGTGTCACAATGCAATGGTTTTTCTCCCACAAACAGCAAAGGAAGCTAATTTCCTCTTCGTATTTTCATCCTTATCCATTCATCTATTTTCTCGTTTTCACACATCATCACTTTTCTAGTATTGTAACAGAAAAATATACCCGGAAAGCAAAGACCTCCTGCAGATCAACAGACCTCGTATCGTTTTCTTGACCGACACAAAACTTTTTCCCCATTATTACTCACAATCAACAGAACTTTTTTCCACCTATTTTTATGTCACAAGTGCACTCTATTAAGCTTTAAATAACAGAACAGAAAGAGTTTTCATCCACTCTATTCCACCAAAACATTGTCTCAGTGCATCTCCATCCAACATAACTTCGTATTAAACCCTGGCAGCCAAAAAACTGTCACTCTCTCCATTTCCAGCAACTAAAAGCCATTTTTGTCCTTTAAAAGCAAAACAGTAACTCTCATACTTTCAAAATTACCGAAATTTGGAGTGAAATGATTGTATACGTTGACAAGAGTAAAATGTCATGACGTCAGTGCTGAGAAAAGGCCATTAATAAATTACCTAAGCTATAATAATTCAGGATTACAAACTTCTTCCTTCTCCAATATCATTAATATCATTATTGTATGATTCAATTCTATTTTTATTTTTAACTATTAAAACTTTTATTATCGAATTAAGTTTTAATATGATCAATCACAGAAGTTTTTGTAGTAGGTACAGTACATTCAACTTATAACTTGAAGTTTCTTATAAAGTTGAGTTGCAAATAAAACAAAATGATTATTAGCTGAAAACTGAGATTTTCTATTGATTAATTTATAACTCGCACTTGATAAATAAAATATTGCCTCCATGCAAACTCATAAAACAATAGTGCTATAACATTGTTTTTTTTCCATTGATATAATATAAATATTAAACAATTAACAGTAAACTGCACAGAAAAATGTATAAATAAATATCTAAAATATGCACCATACAAAAACATTATTACACAAACTCAATTATTAATGCTCATTGCAACTGACATTTTTCAGTCTCTCCCTTCAAAAAACTGCCACTAGATGGCGTCCATGCATCGTTTTAATTATATATTTCTGAAGCTCGAACGTTTCAATGTCTTCAAATGGCAGCCATCTTACAAAATGGCTGACAAAAGTTTTAAAAAAGCGATTGCATCTCCTCCACTACCACTTTAATCTGGTAAGAAAACTGGTTTGGCAAAGAATGTTGTACACTTTATATAATATGCATGGATTTCACATTGGTTTTGTGCTGAAAATCGGTTGCTCCGAAAATAGTACACTACAAAAACCATCAGAAAACAAGGAACAGAAGAAGAAATAAGCAGGGGAGGACAAAAAAACCCTATCAGATATAGGTTTGTAACGGGAGCTTGAACACGGTGGGTCGGAATGTAGGCATATCAGGGCTGGGGGTCAGAGTTGGGTGAGATTTAGAGGACACTCGGGAGCAAACAATTTATGATATCACTGTGGAGCACGTGCCCCTCTCCTTGCCCAATAATTCACGGTTATCTCGCGCTGATACCGTAAGAGGTTCGTATTACCGGTACTATTTTAAGGGGTTCACACAGACGAGATGGGAGGGTTGAGGGAGGGGTAAAGGATGGAAAAGGGGGCAAAAATTGGCTGCTCATCGATCCCGTATCGATCGGATCTGCGTGCTGCAAGTGGGTGGTGCATGGTGGCAGTCACATCAATCGGATCTGGTCGATGCTAATTGCCGGAAGCTGCGCCTTGCGCCACTCAAACCACATAAATCACTCAAGCCACTGTCGTTAGTGTAAATTAATGACGTTTACAGCTGCACCTTCGCCTCCAAATCAAACATCACTCGTGTTATACGGCCACATAATATTTGACAACTAGCTCCCACCAAATATTCTCCAAAAGCTCCCAGTGTAGCATGCAGCAACCACCCAACATCAGCACTGTAGATCACAGGATATACAGGGAACAGCATGCAGAATGGTGTATTAGCACACCAGAGGACGCTGCTGCATGTGTGTCAATACATCTAACTACAATGAACCTCGCTTATAAGCAACTCGAAGAGACCTGGAGCATTTTGGTTTCTTAGTTTCCTAAACAGAACCTCTCTTGTAAGAAACGTCTATAACTTGTATGACAAAGTTTACACAGTTTCTTATATAAGAGGTAACAATAATAAGAGTATACAAATACAAACTATTTAATTAAGAAATCAGTAACATGATTTGAAAATTGCTATATTAATTGAACTATGCCAAATTTTACCCCAAGTCATTAAAGGTGGATTTCCACTGGCAGCGGCACCGCCATAAACTGCCGGCCGCTCGTTAATGAGAACCTACAGGGGACAGTCTGTTCCTGCTTTCAAAGTTTCTCAACACTTGCAAAACCAGTTATCAAAAACTTCTTCAACCTCTCAAATTGCAGTTGCCGGCATTTTATGCCGGCGACGCCGCCAGTGGAAATCCACCTTAAGTCTACTCTATTGTATTTGTCAATTAACCCTTCAGTTGACAATATCAGGGGTGCTAATATCGGATTTAGGGGGAAATGAGTTGCTAATAACAGAGGATATCTTTATCTAAGCAAGGAGTTATAAGTTCCTTGATCTAAGTTTTCTGAAAGCGAGGTAATTTGTATTGAAAATCCTATTGTGATGGCGGGACCTTGGAGTTTGTTGATAATAGCCGATGTTTGCCAATATCCAAGTTGATTATAAGCGAGGGTCACTGTAGTGGAAACTTGGTACGTATAAATAATTCAAAATGATAAGATAATTTCACATAATTAAATATCCACTGTAATAAATCATCCATGTGCTAATTTATGGAACAACATTCCTGTACTTTAAACTATAATAGTAGGCCTACTAATAATTAAGGTAGTACCTAACAAATGTAACAGATGGAAATCAACCGCTCTAAAAATATGCTGATTGTGTGTTAAATCAAATAACATACAAATATTTTGTTTCTTTTTTCCGCACACAGCAATAGCTGTAACAATATCTATTATCTGCGCTTTGCTCCAAGCTGGAGAAAATTGATTTCGCCAAATCGTCCTCGCTAAACATCTGCAAAGATAGTCTGAAACAGGGCTCTTGGGTCCCATATCTAACTTTGCACTCTGTGCAGGAAGTCGGAAGCTGAACATAGCGAAAAAGAAGAAGGGAACTGCTCCAAAAAATATATATATCAATAGTCGTCGGTAGCGTTTAAAAAGTTGTGCGAGAAAACGATGGTTTCCTGGGCCAACAAAAATAAAACACTCGTCCGATCAATTAGTGGCCATGCACCAAAAAGAGGAAACCAACCGAACTTGGCCGGAAAACAGCTCAGCTACCAACAACCAGAAACAAAATAGAAACCCAAGCAACAAAACACACACACATGAAGAAGAAAAAACTTTCATCCAGTTATCATTTGACAATGTGAAAAATGCAAGTCGAAACGGAATAAAAATGCGTGCAAAACTTGCCATTGCCACCCTTAATCATGTGCACAGTATCAAAATATATCTGAGCTCAGAGAGAAAGAGAGAATCATGATTCTGGCCGAAATCAATTTTCACACCCCTTGCTAGAGCAATATTGGCTAAGGCTGCTACAGAATATGAATGAGCTGCTCAACTACAAATAAAATATTTCAAAAAACCTATTAAAGCTCTAAAAGCGTCGAGCTTCGGTGGAAAAATGGGGAAAATGCCGCATTCAAAATGCACATATAACAGAAAATATTCACCCAAGAAAACACCATGAAAACTGATATAATCCACGTTTAGATTCTGTTTATACTCCAAAACAATCCCCACAGATAATAAATAAAGTATAGAATATACGTGCAGGTATACTGTTCATTCATCTCTAAATTATAAATATTAATTATGCATTCACTAATAAAAACATACAGGGTGGAACAAAAGTCAATTGCTTTGCGGAATTCCCACGGAATGGTAACATATACTTGGTTGTAGATTGTTCCTTCTCACATTTATTCAGTTAAAAGACGACATATGTTTCGACCTTCAAAAGGTCATCTTCAGGTCTAGATTACATAGCTAGAATAAGAACTCATGGACAGGTTTTAAGCAATTTTTGAATCAAAATTTATGATCCTTGGTTGCGTTCGGCAGGTGGATCTATCATCAACCATGTTATATCTCATAGAACTCTACTGGACTGATGAAATTTGGTCCTGTCAAGCAGGTAATACCTTAATACAAGTGGTCCATAGGACAGGTTTCTCATTATTTGTAAACAATAATTACAACCCGTTCGGAGCAGAAGATGGCACTACGCGGTCACGTGCCGCGTCAAGTTTTGCAGCCACGGCCCCGCGAGAACCTATTGGGTGCCTCTTCATCCGCTCTGCCATCAGAATGTTTAGTTTTAAGCATCAACTGGTGCTTTTGAAATGGGGGAAATAAAAGAAAGGGAGAAACACAAGGTTTGAGCGTTTTCATCGCATGCGATGCGCAAACCGACTTGGGCTGTTACCTTCCAATTAAAATCAAAGACGACGTCTGAGAAGAAAGCTCAGTTGGCGGTGATGAAAGCATTAGATTGGCTAAGAAGAGGGGGGCTAAAAGGCTAAATACTAATGCAAGGGCGACAAAGTCAGCCTTGCCAGATCAATAAACCCTTATCTGCAATATGCATCGGAGCGTGATGTTCGCCAGAAACATAATTTCCTTCCTTCGCTAGCTACAGACACAAACCTAGCTGCTTCATGTACAACACTAAGAGTGCCTTCATTTCACGCTTCCATCCAATGACTTTTCGCTCCTTACCCCTCTTCTCTTCTCAAAACCAAAATATGTACACACACTCGCTACGCAAGCTGCTCGTGCCACAAATAATCCTTTCTTTGCAACATGTGGCCACAACGATTCCCACCACACTTGTATTCCTATAATCCACAAACAGATAGATACCCCCTGATTTACACTACTCTCATTTACGAAGATTCACTTCTATACATTGCAATGACATTTGAGGGTTGACTCCCCCTAGCCTGGCAGTGAAGCCAAATTCAAAATTCCAGTATATTTCCAGGTTTATCAAGAACATTTACTAATTTCTCCCATGACACAAAATAAATACCTTGACTGATATTGTCAGTTATTAATATTGTTATGCATGCTTACTCCAAAATAAAACAACGGATGTTTCGATATAACCATATCAAAGCATGATAATAATTACAGTGTTGAACACAAGATAGCATTAGTTGGTTTTCTTAAACCTTCTTACAGAAACCGTTATGAGATTACTCTACAAGTAAATTGTAGTAAACTATGAACAACTAGTACTAAACCACATGATTGTATATAGAATAATCTAGTTGTAAACACAACTGAATCAAATATAGGTTACATATACATAACTGCAGGCTTTGAAAGTACAGACTGCTAACTAAATCAACATATATCTAACTAAATAATCCCAAATCTGTTAAACCAGAATACTGATAATGTCTCAGAAATAAAACAAAGTATAAATTGAGGTTACACATAAGTGTCAAAGTCCTATTTGAGCTGATTTAAATGCAACATTTAGGTAAATCACTCATTAGATGGTGACAGATTTCTCCAAATAAATTATTAATATGTTCGATTACATTTTCTCAATTTATTAATATGCAACATAGTGCATAAGTTAATGAAGTTTAAGGTATTTTAGCATTATTATGGGCAACAAAGGATATCAAAAACCTTCTTTTGGGAAATGTAATTGTTTATTTTAAATAACTAAGCCCATTCTATAGCATCACTGGGGGAAAGATAGTTGACAGCCAAATCGATTGAATTTCAATTTGGAGCTTAAATGGGAATAAAAATAAGTTTTCAACAACACGTTGGTTCATGTTGAATAAAAGTACAACAACATTACAACATCTCCTTCAAATTAACTTACGGTTTTTATAAACTACTGATTTCAGCACAACATTCTCGAAATATTATATTTCCAACACAGTGCTGTTCGATAAATACTAAAGTTGACTATAATATTATATTTACCACTTTTTTCCATTCGTAAAAACCAGTTTGGCGATTACGGTCAAAATGTTACGTATAAAACGACATAAAAATGAATAATATGGACAAACATAAAACAACAACAACAAGCACGTACAAACGAACAGAAATTGTTTAAAAGATGACACCTACCTTGCCTAAGCAGAGTCGCTTGTTCATTGCTGCAAGTGCAGCAGCAGCCGCTTGATGATCGAGGAACTCAACGAAGCAGTATGGGTCATTTCCAGGCTGTCGGATAACAAAATCATTTCAAATTTCACGAAACAATTTACAATATTCAATATCCAATATATCCAACGCAATGTAAAAGTGTACATTCGACTACAAATCTCAGTACGGATCAATAGGTGCATAAGAAAGAAAATCGATCGTAACGCAATAACCACGCGGTACGAATTAACTTCTGCTTCGTCTTCTGAAACCTAAGATATTTTCACAGATATATTTGTCCCAATTGTCATTTACGTTCCCAACACGCGTGTTGACACACCTTTTTTATATAAAATCACTGACGACACACACACATACACCCCAACTTGGCAGCGATCAAATGATATACGAAAGCACGAAAAGTGTCGCAGCGACGCAGATGCCAGAGACATCTACTGTGTAAAAATACAATTATTCCTCTTTAAGAAACGTGAAGCTGTTTTTAAAATAAGCTTCTCTGTACTATATACGAGATTTGATTGAGAAAGTTGGTCGACTTCACTGCATAACTAACCTCAATTGCAAAGGGGAGCTTTTTGATTCGGCTTCTCTGCATAACTCCCATTTCGGGCAAATCAACCTCTTATTTTTTAAATAACAAGTTTAATAGCTATGCAAAATCCGAAATGTACATATGGAAACCAAGTGTCTTAGCTTTATTCAATAAAATAATAACGTCTCTCGAGATATTTTTCTAATTTAGCCAACAGTTTCAATAAACCCTATTCAAAAAATTCCGTTTTTGAATTACAAATTCTCCAGTTGTGTTTCATAGCATATCTGTGTGAATTTAAATCCTGAATTCAGATTGTTATCACTACAAGTTACTTCCTGCATTGTTTCAACAGAATGGTTATTTTGAAACTAGTAACTAATTGTCGAGCATAAAAACGAATGGAGGAGATCCACTAGAGCTAGTTTATGTAATGGTCGATGTATGCAAGTTAGCATCATCCAAGTGGAAGTTATATTTCCTTCAATATATTGCAATCTTGTAGGAGGAAAAAATTCATGTCCCCATTTGTCGTTTGATCCTCTCCAACTAATCTAGTCAACCCTAGCGAATAAACAACTTTAAACCGCAAAACCACATACTTAATTGCAACGGAAAAGCTGGGTACTTGCAAAATCCCACTGCAAACTCATTGCAAACCAAATCGAAATACAATTAAAAACCAAATGCTGGATCCCATTCAATTACACTTAAAAACATTTTAAAGTACTGTAAGGCCAAATAAAAACAAGTTCAATGTTATGCAAATTTCCCTCCTAATCATTCTTCAATTCATAACAAAACTTAAAAGACAATAATATTTGTATAGAAATTTATATTGATGGAAACCATTACAAATGTAATTATGCGAATAGCCGTTAGGTGTCGCCAAAGCATATCTCAAACGCAGCATTTGGTTATATATAATGAATGGCAAACATTATTTTAAAAACCTTTGTTTAATGCAGTCAACAAAAATATAAATTGATAATGTTTTGCACATTTTATTATCGATATATTATGCACAACAAAGTATTAATTTATATCTGCATCAGTGCTAATTTTTCTATAAATTACAACCCTGTCTATTCAAAATTCCAGTATATTTCCAGTATTTTCAAGGATATTTATAGCTTTTTCCAGAACACAACATACATAAAGTGAAAGATAGTTACATAACAAACTACATTAATCCCATAAAAACTGATGAATAAGTGGAATGACCATCGAATTTCAAAATTCCCATGCTTAATTGGTATTTTGTTCAAAGCACATTATAAGAGGAACTCAGAAATCAATAAACAAAATCATGTAAAGTGTCAAAAATTGAACATTTTCTAGGGTTAAGAAACAAAAATCCAGTATATTTTCAGGATTTCAAGGACAACAAAAAAATCCCAGTATCAGTAAACATTCTGAAGAAAGACAGTACACAGTTCAGACTTAGTATTGTCTTCTTTAAATTTATTGGGACAAAGAGTAGATCAATATTGGCAAACGTTTTAGCACTACTTTTAAGTATAATGAGTATTAATTTTCCACTTGTATAGTTAGCATTAATTACGCCATCAATAAATAGCCTGTGATTTGAAGGACTACGCAGCGAAATCTCTTGTCGTCAACTAGATGCACGATACCCTGTAATTAAGGCTCATGAGATCTGCCCTCTTATTAATATTTTCCCATCCCCTTTCAACAAAAGTAATTAGGCGACTATACTTTCAACAAGAGAGCCTAAACTCCCCGCAACGACAACAAGAAAATCATGCCCAACTTTGGACACTATGCATTTTCCCCTACGTACATCTGGCTTAAAAACACAAATCTTCTTTTCTAAATTCAGTGCCAGATTGGTTTCGCCAATTAAACGGCAATGCCCAATTAAGCAGGCAAATTTCCTCCACTTCTCACACTGGAAACACTCTTTAGAAACGCGTCATTAAAACTTATATCTCCGCATCCTAAAAGTTCAAAATATCCCCACTATCATTTTTTATCCCCCTCCTTTTTTTTTCATTCTTCCCCCTATCCCTCCATAAAAATCAGCAAACCATCATTCTGGTAGTTGCCTAACTCTACCATACATGAAAGTAGTCTTTAAATTAAACGGGGGCCATTTTTTAACTTTTTACTGTTGGGTGGTGCTGCTGTCACAAGGATAGGCTCCATAAAAGCAGCCTAATATTTTTTCATGGGAGCACAAAAAATAAAGTTTGTTACTTGCATAATTCTCGTTTGAAGCATTATATGCGTACATTGATGGCAGTGGGTAGCAATCATTTCCTTCTTAATTCATGCAGTCACATCGGTCTTGCTTGGCAAACCGACCATGCAGGGGCTGATCAAGGTAAATTAAGGAAATGGATGTTCTCGACAAGCCAAAAGATATCTGCCACCCTGCTTTCCATCCTAAAGAAAGAAGGGGACTTAAGGAAGGAAGGGGAAAAAAATGAGGCCCTCTTTTCTGCGACAATCGTCGATCATCGGTTTTTTCTTCCCGGAAATTGTCGCCAAAGTAATCAATTAGCCGCCAAGTTCAATCCACATTCAACGATTTCCTACTGCGGCACACCACCAAACCTAAAACTCCTGAAACATTATAGCTTCTATTCAATTGTGAACCTTTGCATTCCCTTCCAAAAGTGCACACAACAGTAAACTGCTGAAATGCACTACTCCAATTGTATTACAATTGCATTGCACTGCAATTGTACACTTCAGTAAGATATTTTTCAGCTATCAGGTCTTTTGCAGAGGTGTCCAAAGGATTATTTTGTTGCAAGCACTGTAAAGCGAGCTGTAAACCACCTTAATCCAAACCCCTACTAAATCCCTGGGATGTACCCCGGAGTAAATCCTTAACATTGCATTTGTATTGTAGGTCTGTCACATATTATGTGTACTTCACTGCAAATCCTTGTTCACTGTACCGTATGAGTATTATACAACACAGTATCGCATGTGTTTTGTATAAAACTTTATTGCGGGAGTACTATTGATTTGTATTGTTGTGTAAATTGCAAATGATTTATTGCATTTATATTGTAATGATGTACCTACTGCAATTTTGATGTATTGGTATTGTAATGCATTCTACTATATTGTTCCATTGTATTAATATGGCATTATTTGTTGTATTGTAATGTATTTCTTACATTGTGATTTATAATCTATCTGTTGCATTGCAATGTATAATCTGTTTTATTGTAATGCATTTGTTACATTGTAATGTATTATTTCTCTGTTGTATACAAAAGTATTAATAGTTTGTTGCATTGTAATTTATTATTTGTTGTATCGAGATTATACTGCATTGTTTTATTGTGTCGATATTATACTGTATTGTTTTATTGTTTCGATATTATAATGTGCACATTGTTATATCAATATTGTACCGTATTCTCATTAATTGCTATTCTAGTATAATGAAAACAAATTATTTGTTAATTCTTTTTGCATTATGGAATTCTCTAACATTTAGGTACTGCAATTTCCTATAACTGCTGGTTTAAAGGTGATGTGACACGGTTTTGTAAGGTACCCTGAAACTTAGCCTAAACAAAAACCCTGAAGTAAAAGAATTTTTGCAACAAAATATACGGACATCCGTAATAAAAAAAGTTATTAGCACATGAAGTTCGACGGGGTTATTCAGTTAGGAGGTAGGTCTATGCTAAGCGACCTCCTATCGGGCAAACAGTTGAAGATATTCACTTACTATTTTATTTCCTCTTTTTATCAAATACTAACATTTTCTGATTTTTTTTACTCTTTGCATGCGGCAGCCCTGTGCCCACTAATTTAACAATATTATTTCAGGACAATCGTATACACAATTAAATTTATGCAAATTACGAACCTGTCATTCAGCCAACACACGATGGACATGACACTTTCAGCCTTTTAATTGCAACTGAATTCAGCACTAATTTGTCAACCCATAAATTACATTCGAAATTCGATTAAATCACGTTTTCAGTTTAATTTACCTGCTGGCATAACATGTGGAAAATTTTGCAGGTACATTTTATGTCACAACAACTAATAAATGAGTGGCAAATATTTCCCCCGTTTGTAACATTACATTATGGTTGCCAATAAAGCACATGGATAACTCAGTTTTGAAATATCCCGAAACTCAAATTTCTTATAGATGCATAACATTATGGTTAAAATTACTTTAAAAAGATCCCCAACTTATAAAATCGATGACCAAACTAATTTTAATCACTTTTCGACATGTTAACATTGAATTTATAATACTTTGCAAAATCTTTTTCCATATTTTATGCAGGTAAATATGCATTTTGAATTTTACATCATAAAACATTTGCAAGGATTAAAATGGTGCAGTCAACATTATTCATATAAAACACAACTTTCACAAGGGGGATCAACTAACAAAGGACCGAAGTAAATTGATGTCCTACATAGACAGTAACACATGGCCATCGTTTATAGTGAAATATCGCTCAAGTTCCTGGAAATAGTAAGTGCAATCCGAAAATCAAGAGCTGAATTGGAACTGGGTCTAAATCACAGTTGATCCTGACCAAGCTATATCAAAATCTCCACTATAGCCCAGGAGGTTGTGGTGTTATCCAATATTGCTTTGGAGTGGACAAAAGTTAGGACACACCCCGGGATGAAAACCTGGAGGATTCAAGTTAGAGGATATTGATGGTACACCCTGACAAGTTATGTCCAGGTCTCCACTCTCCAATTATCCAGCGAATGAAACTCTCTTTCTCATCCTTTTTT
This sequence comes from Glomeris marginata, assembly GCA_034696005.1. Taxonomy (NCBI): domain Eukaryota; kingdom Metazoa; phylum Arthropoda; class Diplopoda; order Glomerida; family Glomeridae; genus Glomeris; species Glomeris marginata. The sequence goes on along the minus strand of JAQFZQ010000310.1, from coordinate 12,280 downwards.
GACACCTTCACAATTTATTTGATGCTCGTACTGTGAATTTCCCCACTTCTCTACACCTTTTGAACTTTTTTCAAGTAACACTAAGCTATAAGAAGACACATTCAGCTGCTTTTGTGAATAGTCATCCTGTATATTACTGTTTTAAATATTTCAGTCATAGTTGGGGCAGATTTTGCTCTATGCAGATTCCAACTCTTACATATTATACTGCACCAAATTTAGTAGAAGAGTGCATAGAAGGACATCAAAATAATCACCATGTTCCTTAACTCCTGACAATATATGGTGCATACTACCACGTAACATGAATTCTTCATTTTGTACAAAACTGTAATTAGAAAGCTGTTGAGGACCATTATTTAAGAGAAACTGCATCTATAAACTTTCATTCACCGTTGTATCATTCTTTCCTGCACACGAACCGCACAACTTTTCACAAGACCCATTGCTCGCGCAGTCCGAAGCCAGTATCATTCCTGTATTGCAATACTATTTAATGCACACCTCACAAATTCCTCACAAACTCTTGACAGGCCCACTGCGAATCCCTAGTAAGATATTCTAGTTAATCAGAAAATGGGAGGAACCGGAGCACTCGGTGAATAACCATCGCAAGCACGCAGAGTAGAATCACAAGACATTAATAAAGTTTCTGATCCGACTTGTCAATTTAAAGTATATCACTTTATCAATTTTCACGGTCAGTCTGATTTGTTCATAATGCATAGTTTGCGCCGGTTAATGCTAGTAAATCATGCGTAACGGTCCGCGTTCATCATCGCCGACAGCGGTAGCATCCATCAAGCCTATGTAACTAATTACAACCTGACAAAGGTTAAATAAATAAATAAATAACCTTATTAATGGTTGGTGGTTCGTAACAAAAGGGAAATACAAACGGACACCCGGAAATTGAACTGGGGCAATTTACAGCGGAACTGCGTCGTATCCGACCAAAATTACACCTACTCCGCGATCGGTGTTGGGAAAGTGAAAATCGCCTCTCTCTCCATTAATTATTAACGTGGAGTCGAGATGCAATAAGATGGGATGGGGGTGCATGAAATGGAGCCAGCTTTCCCAATTACAAACGTCCCAAAAGCCCGTTTTTGGCCAACAGCTCCTCCTCGCCGAAAACTCTTGAAATTGTTTTCCGAAGGAGCCTGCGGAGCGTGCAAATGGCTTTTGCCAACCATTGCTCCTTCTCAGTCCTTCATATTATTGAAGAAACAAGATGGCCAACAGGGAAAGAAAGCACAAAACAACTTGCGCGCAAAAAATAAGGTTAATTACTAGAGGAGCTGCAGTTGAATCGAGTAATTAGCACATTCAGCTCTCTCGCCAGTAATCACTTGTCTTGATTTCTGTCCCAAATGGGAATTAAGCAACTTAAACGATGAACAAATTTGCACACCACCACAAAAAACACTATTTAAAACTTTTATACGACATCTGGCAACACCAGGTCGTCTGCATCAACGCTGCAGGGCTATTCCAATAAGCTAGTAGGGCTAGTAATCTACCATCAAGCAAGTGACAAAATGAAGGAGCAGCAGGTGCACCATACACCTTTGAACCAGTGGGAATCTCATTTTCAATAGTCAATATCTCCATTTATATTCATCGGAATCAAAAACGGTTTACGGCATACGTGTTCTTTTATGATTTTCCATTTACGTACAGTAAAACTTTGTTAATACGAACCCTTTTAATACGAACCCTCGGTTATTACAAACTAATTTAAAAGTCCCGGCCAACGTGTATTACAACCCCACGTTAAACGGATAATACGAACCAAATTTTTGAGCCCCGCGGAGTTTGTATTAACCGAGTTGTACGCTGTGCATTTCATTGTGAATTAAAATAAAGTTACTTTAATTTAACACTATTTAACAAGGTGCATCACTGCATTCCACCAACATCTTTCATGTACTAAAACAAAATACTAGTTTACACAGCTTTACGTATTTCAAGATTGCAGCGTGCGAAGCCCCGAAAAACGATTCAACTGCATATTGACAGTTCTGAGAAAAACATACAAAAATTACAGCAAATAGCTTTTCTTTATTTGAGTTACATTGTTTTTCAAGGCTGTGCTTTAATTACAGATAACAGATATTGAAATTAGTGATGTTGATATTGGTGTCCGCAACACATCCAAAATAAAAGTGTTTATTAAATTAAAAATGAGACTGTCAGGATTACAATGGTCTTTGCAAATATCAATGAAATTATTTAAATTTATTAATGATTGAATGGACACCACATAATTTCTAAAATTCACACGGACACCCCAAGTGCTTTCCTCCCATGCAAGTCTATAAAACAGCAAAATCCTGCCTTAAATTGGAATTTGTGAAGAAAATTACTTCCACATTTCCAATGCTAAAATAAAACATCTTGTGCTTGCACAGGAAAGATTTTACGATTTATTCCCCAATGAAAATGAACACATTATCTCGCTTGGAAAAAAAATGTTCACACCAGCGAAGCAATTACGCCGAAATTTATAACTATACCCCTTAAATTAACAAAAAAGGGGGACTTTGTTAGTCGATACAATACAGACATCATAAATACACTTATTACAAGTTATTTAAAAAATTATATTCGGTATTTGTACTGGTGCAGTTAATAAGCACTATGGCAGACTCCCTAGTGTGCACTTTTGGTGTAAGTGCAGACAATATCATAAATTTTCTACGCACTAGTACCTATATATACAAAGGAATTGAAAAAAGTAATTCCCTTTTACTTGCCAATTATACTTTATAAAATGGGTTTAAAAAAACAATGTGGAGGGGAAAAAATAATTTATTAACAACGTAATAAAGGGAAAATCGACGTACAGCTCCCACCACTCTAGAATTAATTAACCCCATTACATGCACACACATGCCACTCAATCTTTTCAATGCAAATAGTAGTGAATTTTGCCAGAATCGATGCTGGTGGTGTACCCCAGATGGCAGCACCATGTGGTAATTGTTCCACTACAATACAGTGATTTTTCAATTACTAGGTCTCCATCATAATTGACAATGTTGTTTTGAGACAACAAACACTTCATAAAGTACTAACAATTTTCATGCAATATTACTTCTAATTTATTTGGAAATTTAAATTAGATGTAGTAGTACTGCTAGTTAATTTCAAACACCATACCGTGACCGGTCAACATACACAGGTTTCACTGTATCAGATTATCTTGGAATTTATTGCCGCAGTTGCAAAATTTTCTTATTTAACATTATATAGTAAGGGAAGGGTTATGACCGATTACAAACATACCCAACTAAAACATACCCAACTAAAATATCATGGTGCCATTACTTGGATATTCTAATGTAGAAACTACTGTAACAAAGTTTCAATGGATATCCTGGCTTCATATTCAGTCAATACACAAATTCCTTACTATACATGCCTCAATTTAATTTAAGGCCCCAACTTCTCTAAAAACAAGGGTACCTTCACGAGGCCTGTTAGGAAAGCAATTCTTGCGAACATTTTGATTCGATTGGAACTGGAATTCTATTGAAATCTGGGCCCTCAAAATTATTAAATACAGTTCCTGGATAGGTCGTTTGGAAAATACAACACCTTATAAGTTAAAACACATTTAAAAATACATAGAACATGGGATATTTAGTAATTATAACAAAAAATTTGGCATCCGCATGTTGCGGTTCGGCTAGCATACTCTACAGGCGAACCTCCTAAATGTATTACCCTAGTCCACTAATTTCCATAAACTTTAATTGCAACACTTTCTTTGTGCAGATAAAATTTCAGGGTACCTTACAAAACCATGTCAGTTCACCTTTAAGGAAGTGTCGGCTTTTATTCGCAAGTCATACTTCGGTTCATTGTTGCAACTTCACTAATGAATGATTTAAGTGGAAATTCGACCATCTTATCAATTTCACACCAACAGATTTGAGTGCTCAGCAACAGTGGGACAAATCTAATGTTCATATTCCAGTGCATTATAAAGAAAACTATTAAAAATGCAATTTTGGACTACGCGCAAAGTCTGACAAGGACCCAGTGGTTTTCACCGAACTCTTCGACATCAGCACGTAAACAATTAAACTCTACGCATGGCAAAGTGGTAATTTTGATCAAAACAAATTACGCCAAGTCTGATCAGATTCTGCTCGGCCGGACTCCAACTCTGTTGGTGTGGAAAGTGGTTTCGCAGCGCCATGCCCCACGTACGCAGTAATTAATATTTTCCACAAAATAGAAAGAAAAATTCTACCGATACTACATTAACATCTTAGACAGCACATAGAGTGTAATAAAGAAAGGCGCTCACATTACCGTGATGCCAAACTGGTCCTGAAATACACATCTTTGGGTTCGGAGCGAGAGCGACAGGCCAACTATTCAGTACTCGATTCTCAACATAAAAATCGTTTATTCAACAGTCCTGTCAGATTTTAAGCAACTTCTGAAACCAACTACAACAGAACTCAATGACAACAAAGTTCAGAAATATTCAGTCAGCTCAGTTAAATGAAAGAAACTTTAAAACAGCGTGTTACGTGCCTATACTACAAAATGGAATATCAATTGATTGAATAATAAAAGGAGTAACTTACATTATCCAAACTTTATGTAGCCACAATATCAATATATCTGCCACGGTAAAAGAATTTTTCCACAAAACATTTTGTCTAGTGAATGCGTCATTCCAACACAAGCGGTTACATGTATGCAAAGAGCAAATTTAAATGAATGTTCATACAATGCAATCTTGATAGGGTAACTGTACCACTTGTTTATTATTGATTTTATTCCAATGCCCTTCTATGTATTTTGGAGAGGAATTTCACATTTACACAAATTTAACCTGACACGGGATGTTGATGCGGCTCCGCTCGTAACGTGGAAAATACTAGGACTCTCCGGAAAGTATAAGCCATTCGTTATTTTAAAATACTGATAAGTTTTAATGTCATATGTTCATAGCCAAAATGTTTACCATAACATCCTAATCTATTTAAAAAAACAAATATTACCTTGATTTTGAAAGTTTCTTGGCCATAGGAAAAATAACTTCAGTGATGTCCTTAAATCTTTCCACCAATGTATTGAGCAAGTTTATTACAAGTTTGATCTCATTTGAACTTTCAAATTTATGTCAGTCACTTGAAAGACGCAACGAACAATTCACATAAGAATATTAAAGGGATCATGTTATGACCGTCTTCTGGAATCGATTTATTGGATGACAAATGTGAGAGGCACCATCATTACTGGCAACGCTAATAAAACCAATACTGCCAGCAGTGACACAAACTTTTATGGACATCATATTTCCTAGGGCCAAGAAACAATTTCACATGTAAGGTAATAATTTTAAACAATACTTTGTTATTAATTTAATGTTTAAAAGTTTTGGTTATTAACATTTGACATTACAACAGCCTTGTTATAAAATCGGCTAATACTTTCCAGATAGCCCTCGTAATTCCACAACTCATAAATATGAAGTCTTTTCGTAATGGACCAACATGTTTCGACACACGCGTATCATCTTCAAGATTGAGAGTATATCAATATTCATAAGTTTAAAACAACGAAGATAAGGATAATTTCATTGTAAAATAACTTTATAAAATAGAAAGGTGCACAAATGCAAACATTTACAGCTAAACTTTAACACCAGAGTAGCAAAATTAAAACTTGAGAATGCGATGATCATTCGCACTAAATTACAAACTATGATAATTCAGATACTCTGGCAAATTAACTTAAAATTTCATTAGACACAAGTGGCACTTGATGTACATCAAGAGTGCATTGTACGTATCGCACTACAACACGGTCTCGCGATCGCAGCTCTACGACAGATTCACGGTTGCCGTAAAGTGCAGAGCTGTAATAAATGAATATGAAAAACTATCTAACAGTTGAGAAAAAGTAAGATGTATGTTGACCGCCTCTCCTCACTAAACCCCGAGCTACGCTTGAAACCGAAGGGTGCGGACCAATCGGTGGCTAAGTTTGCAAAAGGACGCACGAAATGTCGGGATGGACTTGTTCTAAATAAAAGACATTCCTGCTAAGCAACAACATGAAGTGTGACAAATGTCACTGAATAAAAAAAAATATATATCTCAAATCAAACGGCTACTAAAAAAAATTTGTTTTAGAGAAACTTTAAAGGTGTTACCATGTAAATGATTGAATGGCACTTGCGGCACTGACATCTCCCCTCGCCAGTTTAAATCTGTACCAACACAGGCTTTTATGATTAACCGTTTTCAAGATGCTAAATATACATCATTCATATTTAGGCTAGTATATAATAAATAGTATGAAAATGAGTAATCAAAAGTGATACTCCCCATGTTCGGCTGAACATCACCACCGTGGCCCTGCCGAAGGATTTTCATTTGCCACGCGCCAAACACCCCGCGCCGTGTGAACTTGTAACATGGACTTTTAACTCTTTTTCTCTCGCTTTTCGATTAAAATCTACATATATAGGCACAGCAGCAGCTCATGTTAATCCACACCTGCTCCTGTAGTTACTACTATTCAATCCAACATGCAAGCAAAGAGAGACTGTGAGAAATTTTTCCACTTACAGCCAGGGGGTCAGCCAGCCACCTTTCCCCTGAGTGTGAAAATTATATTTCAGCACTTCTCATCTGCCATAGCTAGCTGTAGGTACCTCGCAGCACGGCTCAGTAAAACCTATTAGGGAATGCTAGTTTTTGTTTCCATTTTTCCCAATCGTTTTTGGCAACGGAACCCTTTCGCATTTTCACGCGCCTCCAAACATCGCAACAAGTCAAAGTATGATAGTATCAAGGAAAATAAATGAAACACACCAGCACCTGACCCTAGGAATCATCCACGCTGAAACCTCACCTAATCACTACTAATAACATCAAATCCCACCAAACTATCTACGAGAAACCATCACAAGCTAAACATTGATACCGCGACGTACAACACAAGAACAATATGTGTAATTTACCAATAAATATCATGAAATGTATAGAAAGGTATTGTGTTCTCCAAGTGCTTTGTAATGTCACTTAGCAACCATTGTCAGTCTGTGCCAATAGATTGTGCTGTGAGTAGCTTTTGAAACAATGTATCATTCAATGCGCAATGAAACATTCCTGTAAAACAATATTATAACAAATTGTAAACACCAGATAAATATTTGCCTGGTGATTTATATCATTTTACAAGCTTTTCTTTAACTTCACTTGGATGTCTGTTAGCAAGTTTTGCTTTAATTTAAAGACTAATTTGTGTCTCTTATTTTATTATAATTTACTAGTATTGGGAAACTTGCAGGTCAGCGAGAGGTTGTTTGTGTTTTTACCCTGGTTATAATAGCTTTTATTTATTTAACATCAAAGTAAAACACCACAAAATATAAAATTAAATAATACCATATACTCTTGATAATACCAAGGTGTTTAATATTCTGTTCAAAATTATTTCAGAAATGAACTTTAGTTATAGTTAGAACCAACTACAAAGCTCCCACTGACATCTCAATTTTCAAATCCCAAACTTGTGTCTGCAATTTGTTAACTATTACAGTTTATTGAGATGACCAATTGCAATGAAAGACAAAATGTTTTTAACTATCCACAGCACAGAGTGGCACAACAGCAATAAACCATTATTTAAAACATATTCAGCTCTATCTGCACAACTGAATAGCAGGTGTTTTAAAATAAGTAATTATTCTGTTCCACATAAATAACTTCCAACAAAATTTAAAACAGACAGGATGTTGAAGCCAGAGGTGTATAATTACATTTCCTTTTAGCATGAATAGCCGTTTGTGTTTTGAATAAAAACCTTTGAACTTTGAATGTTAATCAATAAGTACTACCTTCAAAAGTGAGAATTGAAAATCAGTTTATGCAAACAAAAATAATAGGGTTGTGTATATTCTGATGTTATGCTAAATCTTAGAAAATTGACTTTAAACTTGCTTTAAATAAGTAATATCAGTCTTGGTTATATCAAGTATTTCCTGACAAATAGTAAATTATAATTTAAAGGTTTGGTGATACTGTATAAATTCTTGAAGATTATAAACCATTAATAAATTTCCCTTCCGAGAATTGAAAGCAAATATGCAAATTTTACAATACGACTTCCTATTTCTCAACACTGGTTTTTCCAGTCATACTTGGGGTCATTCATTAATTATGTCACGAATGAGGGGACCGTGCTTTAAATAAAATAGAATAAATTATCACTTAATCAGCAACTAATCAAATGGACTAATTCTCGTGTTATCACAATGTTATTGATGTTATCTACCAAATAACACGACCACATTGTATTTCTTTCCATTTTTTCGCAAATTGATTTATTCTCGATTTACTGTAATTTAATCAATCCTTGGTTTTTTGTCTAGTCATTGAGATCTTTAAATTGTGTGACATCATTAATGAGTGATCCCTCAAGGAAACAACAGCTAAATTTTATTAATCCCCGTTAATTTCCTTTAAATTCTTGAAGCCAACATAGAAAATAAATAGCAACTGTGTCTGTTATTTGAGTTAATTTAAGTTTATGCGGCATTTTCAATCCAACTTTCATTATAAGAATTGCGTTAAATACATGATTCAAAAGATTCCCCCCAGCAAGGAAAAAACATGCATTTTCCGAGAAAAAGCAACAAATAAGCGTATGTAAATCGAAAGATAGAAGCGACTTAACGAGCTTGAATTACGAGAAATGGAATTGACAAGTTTGAACACGTAGCGACTTTTCGGTCGCTTATTAGGCCTAACGTCGCTTTTCCGTTTGCTCGCTTACCTCGTGAATAATTTTACATCCTTTCACTGGTCCTATTTGTCCGAACAGTGCCAAAATCAGTTCCTCCGTCACAGATGGGTCCAGATTGCCAACGTACCTGGATAGTAGGATAGAGAGAGGGAAAATGGCCGACAGTAAATTAGGAAAACGCGCCACACGAAATATGTGAACGACTCGTGATGCCGGTTATAATGCATTTTAAGCCTAATGACGCTAAAAACCGCTTTCCTTCGAGAATACTTACAGCGTACGAGGCTGTGTTTCATCGCCTTGACACTATCGGAACATAAAGACAGAATTAGAAGCGTTAAACGGAGGAGAAATGCCGAGATTGACGAGAAAAAGAGCGATTTGGCACCTACCTGTTTTGACATTATGGCCACCATATGCATTTGCTGCTCGCCGTGAAACGCATCCGTACCGCCTTGCATTTTGGGAGAAGTGAAACTGAAAGCAACTGTTGCCCGATACACACGTCCTCCGCTCTGGTTTCTAGTCGCTGTTGCGATGCATTTCTTCGCGAGCATACTAAATGAGCGCAAGCGTGAAAGTTGCTCTAAATATTTTACACTTTGTGTTTTTATATACTTTATTTTTATTATATTGCTATTTATTCAGTTTTTATATTTTTACGCAATGTTGTATACGTAATAGATGATGAATTGCAGCAGAAACGTCACAAATGTGAAGGTAGTGGGCGAATGGCGTCACGTTGGTGGCGTCACGCCCGCCATTTTATAAGGCAATGTTATAAATATTGCTTATTATATGGTGACAGCGAGATAGCTTAGCTCTCTGCGTATGCATAGTCTTTACCATTGATGCAAAAATCTTTACAAAAATATGGTATAGATATTGAAGATCTGCTATTTTAGGCTAGTTTTTGTACAGATATTTCGCATCAGTGACTATATAAAGACTCTGCATACACAGGGAGGTCAGCCACCTCGGTTGTTACGTTGCCTTCTAAAATGGCGGGCGCGACGCCACCAACGTGACGCCAGACATACGCTGCAGTTAATTATGACGTCACGTAGATTTCATCTATTATCGTTGTTGCTGCGCCATCTGGCGGATTCTATGGTGGATTCTCGATTTTCACCTTATTATTTCTCATGTTTCAGTATTTTTCAACGTGTTTTTCGTATATCTTTCATAGAAGACCAGGATTATCAAAAGGTATATCGGAAGCAATTAATGTTCGTGCATTCATTTAGAATATGTTTGTCATTTTTAATATATTTTCAAAGAAAATGACGGTATAATTTCGAATATTAAAAGTTGCACTTCCATGATCTAGGGTAATTTCTGTGTTTATCTTTATTTCTTAATGTTTGCATACCAATGCTATTTGTATGATTTCAAATATCCCTTCTGGGACTTTTTATTCCATATCTGTACGTTAATTAAAATTGTTTTATTACGATAGGAAATACGATTATACGTACAAGGGCTGTCCGTAAAGTCTTAGCCGTTATTTATTTTCAAATACAAAGTGGTTGTAATATCCTTAAATGTTGGTTAATTAATCTTCCCTTATATGTGAAAGTGCTTCTTGGCTATATAGTTAATTAAAATTATTTTTTTTTAAAGTCCTACAAATGAAAATTAACTAACCCAAGCTTTTCTAACAGGTATTCTATACAATTACCAATTGAAATCTTACAAATTATTGATATAGATCACAAACTATTCGTCTGAGCCTTGGTCTGAGCAGTCTGAGTTATAACAAAAGTTATAACATCTATAAAAGGGGTTTGTATATTCATTTTATAGTTGTTGGAGTATGGCAACCACCAAAAGAAAACGCTGCACATTATCCGCTGACTTGAAATTGAAAATCTTGGAAGCTTTGAAATCGAAAAAGGCAGAGGAAGTGGCCAAAGATTTGAACATCGGCTATTCTACAGTGAAGAAATTAAGGCTAAGAGAAGAAGGAACGCGAAAAATAGAACTGAGAAATGGCACCTTAAAACGAAGACAAAAACGAGGAAGCACCGATGATGTCAGTGAGGCACTTGTTACTTGGTTTCGTCAAATGAAAGCTCAAAATGCCTTGGTCAATGGGCCAATAATGTTGGAAAGAGCAAAGCAGCTTGCTGTTACCCTTGGACATGAAGATTTCGAGCCTTCGCATAGTTGGCTAGAACGATTGAAATCGCGCTACCGCATCAAATTTACCAAAGTTTCTGGTGAAAGGGCTATATCAGATGAAGCTAGCATGGAAAATTGGACAGAAAATGTAATTGACACTGCTTTACATATACACACTATATTAGTTTTAATTTGTGACATGCTGAAAGAAAATTTTGAACTTATCGGAGTAATTTTCGGTACGTAGTGCCATTGCATTTGGGGAAGTTCCAGGTTTTGATTCAGTGTGCCTGAAATAAAATTATGATCACCATTATATGCTGCTGATTGCTTAAAAATATACTTCATTCATTTCAGTGTTACACTTTATTTGTAGGATTGTTTCACAGAAACTGTTGCTGCAACCGAAGAAACTAATGATGTACCGGTTACGGCTAGTGAAGAACAATCGGATGTACTTGAAAGTGTTGATGAATCTGGGAGTAACAGTGAAGTTAAATATTTGCCTATAAAGGAGATTGATATAAGAAATCGGCTACAAATATTAATAGAGGTGCCCACTCTGATGCAAGAGCAAGACGAGTACGATGTCTTCGCTAATCACATAGCATCAAACATTAGAAATCTTAAGTCGGAATATTTGAGAAAGAAAATGAAGAGAGAAATACAGCAAGTGATGCTGGAGATAAAGGAGGAAGAAGGAGAAGAAGAAGAAGAGGAGCACAATCTAAATAATATATAATAGTTGGATAACAACATCAATCGACAAATACCGTACTGAACTAATGTATTCCTGTCTCATTTTTAATGAAAATGTGAAATACGTATAGTTGAAGCAAACAAATCCCGGTTAAATTTCACAAGGTTCTGTGAAATAGTCATGTGTTTGTATTTTTGTATGATATGTATCTACTATATTTCCAATATTAAAACAACTGGATACTTCAAAACATAGCATTAGGTATGTGTTTTTCGGCATGATACAATAGCTGAACTAGGCATTGATCCAAGTGGAGCTGTCAGATATTGTCTTTCATTTGTTGCCAAGCCAATAATATAATATTGTATATGCAGTGCCAAAGAAAATAGTATATTAACAAATTTTGTTATGCTTCAATGTGCATATAATACTGTTTTCAACGCATGTGAGGCTTTCCAAATGTATATCATTTGAACTAAATTAGATTTTAGTTCCAATATTTTTCAGCCTGTATTTCATATTTTCTGATTACAGTGCAGTTGATTGCATCCACTCAACCCACAAAAAACTCAATACAGCCAAACGTTTGTATAGCACTAGCGGCCCACGACCCACTGAAACTAGCCACTGATCTACCTCATGCTCACCTGCTAGAAGGGGGTGTCGATAGGG
>JAQFZQ010000309.1:0-37646 GCA_034696005.1 Glomeris marginata | reverse complement strand
TCCACATGCGGACACAAGGGGGGAGGAGGGGGTTAAAAAGTCCTGATTTTGAGGACATGTGGTTTATGGACGGTCCCTTGACATGACAGCCAAATAAAATAAGCTGTTGGAAAAATTATTAAGTGAAAATTTACACCCTTTCAATTTCTTGCAGGAATTATAATAAATTTCCTAAACTTTATTTCAGACTGTCCAGTTTCACCTTAGCTTAGTCCAACTTGACCTTCACTGTATAGACCTGTATCAGTTTATAGGAAAATTAACAATCTAAAGCTGATAATGATGCTGCTCTTTAAAACTACAATTATTTTGACGTCATGAAGCTGCACTTGCTGCAATTCGAAATGCCAAAAGTCCAAATGAAGGTGACGTTGGTTGTTGTGACGTTTTCTGACGTCACAACAACCAACTTTTGGAAAAGCAACACGAGGACCACTTTTCGGCAGCTCGCACGCGAGTGAATATGAAACACCTAAATGAAAAAATATAGTTTCTTGTCTAATTGTGCAGAAATTTTGAACGTCGCATTTTGCATTCCGTGAACCTTGAAGCATTTGCTCTGATGTGTACCCCATGCATGTGTACCACTGTCCCCTGCTGCGAACACTACACTACGTTGCACCATCAAAGACCTGCGATTCTCAGCATTTCTCTATGGAAACTCGGTTCAGTAGATGTATAGGAAATGCTTGAATTGAGACGTTGTACACAAAGGGGTATTTGGAGGAAGAAGGTTTGAGGGTGGGGGTTCGGGTTTAGGACCTGTATATAGTGGAAGAAGCATGGAGGTGCGGGGGCGGTGACGATGACCCCTGCAAGCGTTGACAACTCGATCCGCCTCATGACCCCATCGTTTGTAACTATTTTCCACATGCCGAGCACGTCCATTGTAGCATATAGCATTCGACCATAAGTAGGAGGATCCGAAATGGTGTGGCTACATGCATGTGATGTCTGATTCTGTATATAGAAGGAGGAGGAGGAGGAGAATGAACGTCATGGTCGTATAGATGTTTTTCTCCACTCACTTGTTTATTAGGAAATCGTATTTCTTCATAGTTGTCTGCTGCATGAAGCATGATGATGCTGCTGGCCGATCCTCTCATTGTTGTTTCGTAAGAAGAGGGAATTTTTAATGATGGAACCGAGTTTTGTTATCTTTTTACCATCGGATGTGTGCGAGGAAAAGCAATGCAAAACTTGGGCCAAACGACGGTGGACAATTAAAGGATGCACTCAGCCAGGGTGACAAGTCACGCATCACCTTCAATATCCTCTTGTGCACTCCAACTATTGCTGCACTGTTCGTGAAAACTGTCCATGCGAACCGTCCTTTGGCCAATATCCAAACAAACAATCAAATTCGATATTAATTGTATGCATAACAGGAGGAATCTGTATAACATCCATATACTTAAACCTCAACAGAGTTCAAGTTCATCTTGGTATTCATTGATTTGAAGACCTCGTATTTTTCCATTGAATTCTGTTGAGGTTTAAGTACATGAATTACACAGATTCCTCCTGTTATGCATACGTATTAATGTCGAATTCTGATTGTTTCTTTGGAAGAAACGGGTAATTTTAAGAATGTCCAATCTGTGTATATAATGCAGAAAGAAATCAATGCAGTGTACAGCAATGTCAAGAGCGTTCTGCAGCACGTAAACTAGTGTTTTTCAACTTATGTAAGAAGTAAATAGCTGCTTTGAAATTATTGGGAATGACTATTATTTGCACCCATATTTTGGTATTAACAAAAATGTATTATTGGCTGCAAACCCCAAGAAGGAGTCGTAATTGACAGGTCACCTCATATACACGCTGGAAAAACCTACTATACTGTAGAGTGTTTGCACTTGAGGCTAAAATAGAAAGTTTTGCGCAGAGAAAAAGCAGGGAAAAAATGGTAGAAGTTTCGGTACCAAAGACGAGCCGAATTTGACACACTCCGGCCAGACTCCTACGCGTGTTGCAACCTACACAATGTTTCACTCATCAATCGGCTCCAATAAAAAATAAGCCCCTGCAAGGGGTGCACCGGATAAAGGGGCAAAAAATGAATATCTGAATCGGGCGAGTGGAGAAAAAATTATAAAACGCGATTGAAAGTCTCGCTTATATGCCTTGCCTTAGCACATTGTAAAAATGCAGCATGTGGCAATGCATGCGAAGTCATCGTTGCAATTTGCCGCTTTTTGCCCTGTATTAAACTTTCCACAAAACCATTTTCTTTTCTGGTATATCCATGAAGCTGATATGTTTGATGCAGAGTATAACGTGATTAATATTTAAAACAATGGGATATTACCAAATTTCATTCATGTCACATGGTATACAGTCTGTAAAAAAATATCAGTCTGGTGTAATGCAATAAATATTCTAATTTTTGTGAAGAATGATGAAATGCAGATCCAGAATCATCCCCGAGTATAGCATGGTGGAAAATGTGAGTGATATTTACCCTGGCCGCAGCGATTATGCAATTAAGATATTTTGCAGTCACATTTGTAAATATATACACAACATGTTGCTTTAAAATAATGTATAGTACCTTTATAATTTTGCTTGGTTGTCTCTGCCAAGGGAATAATGCAATTTTGTCAGATTGAGCAGGGTGGGAAAATGGTCAACACCAAGGAATATTGGACTGGTAATTTTTAGATATTCTTTAGAAATGTTTGCAGCAAATAATTATATTCAGTATAATCCATATATATGAGACCCAGTAATCAGGTTTCATGAAAGGTTTTACTGTATATGATATAGGAAAGATAAAGTTGCATTATATTAAGTATACCCTGCATGATTTTGAAATTGGAAACTTTCTTATGTAGCTGAGCATTGTGTTCTGCCTGCAAAGTGCTGATGCACTTGATGTACTGCTTTTTAGAATCTCGATTTACAATTCCCAAGAACTTGGACGTTTTAATTACTGGACAGGAAGTCACTTTTGAATCCTTTGCATGGGTACAAATTCATTATACCTGTCATTTGCCACATTTAACCACAAATGTTATTTAAAATATATATATACATAGCAAGAGAATTTTCTTTGACATTATATGCTTAGCATATTAAAATCAAACCAAATCCGAAAGTTAAGATCCTCCACAGTCGCATTACCATGAACAAAATCAAGGAAGCAGACTCACATGTGACGTCACGATGACAGTATATATGTACTGTCACTGAAATGAATCAACCTGCATGAGCATTTGTCAACACTCCCATGCAGATTTGATTTAGTTGAAATGAAATTTGAATTGATTTCTTATTGCATTGCTCATGTTTATTTCTCCTTCAAGTTAGTACAACATCGAGTAAATGAAGTTTCCAGTGATCCACCTCTTAAAATTATTTTGACCCTATGTTGCAAAATTAATTTAAACATTTGAGGAGGTGGAGTGCTGAAAACTTAGTTCCTCTCCATATCAACTACAACATAGAGGGTTTTCACTGCAATGTACAATTTTCTAAACCCAACTCAATTCTAATTCCTGTATGCGTACTTCTCTGCAAAACAATTGCACACTTAGGCTTTGCGCAAGAAGTTTCATAGAAATGTTGCACTTATAGTACGCATCATATAAGTTCAGTGCTATTTTGACGTCATACCCGAAATATTCCACCCACCAAAGACCAGCTTTAGTACACTATTATTCTCCAGCTGAATGGAATGCTGTCCAATTCAAATTTGGTTTCTGAAATATTCCGCCCACGCAGTTTAATTTCTGGGAATTGTGTTTCGTCGACTGTATCAAGTGCAGGGAACTAATTTCAAGGCCGCAAACCATATCCAACCCACATTTATAGCTAACATTGAGATCACACAGTTGGTCATACACATTGCATGCAATATTCAATCTTCAGCATATATTTAATATACAATCACGATTTTAAAACTTTTTGTGACCACGGTCAATTGTTTCAAAGTCTGACCTGCCAAACCAGTTTATCATTTAATGTGGATTGGGTTTTGACACAAACAACTTCTGCAGAGAAGCCATATTTTGTTTAGACCCATTCAAAATTATAATCAGATTGGAATAAATTATACCAACTTTTTGTAATCGTGATTTCGGCTGAAGGTTGAATGCAGAGTCATATACTTATTTGCAAAATTTATTGTGGGGGAGACAAAGATGGCGATCGTTGTACTTGTTGCATTGCATGCAAGAGATATTGTCGCAAACATCCGAGTTCGTCAGACTTTGGTACTTCTTCGAGCGGAACATTGACGTCATTGAATTGTCCTTTCTGCCATGGTGCAGCATATTTTGCAGTCAACAAACTTCGATATGTATATTTCAGTGTACTATTACATTATATTATATGGACGAAGCGAATCATTTGGGGCCAAAGTGAAGGGTGAGCCCCTTTCCTAGTCTCATTCAACGACTCAATGCAGTCGTAATGACTGCTCAACGATCGATCTATCAAAACCCTGCACAGTGATTAGCCCATTCAAAGGAACACTATGCACTACAGTGCACTACATGGGGCGGGTGAATCGGTGGCACGTGCATGCAAATGTTGCCATCGATAAAATGCCCACACGTGCCTATTCAATGATTTACGCATTAACAGCTATACACATTATAACGGTGGTCAGCTGCTAGATCCCATTCTATAATTCACAGATGCCGAATTTCAAATTCTCCCTTCTCCATTCTCCACCAGGATAAATACTCCAGTGCATTTTCAATTATTACTTTGTTCAAATGAAACTCATAATTTTTTATTTGAACAAATTAAAAGATACACAAGTATGTTTGGGTCAATAAATTAAAGCAATATGTAAAGAAGTTGCACGCACAAGAGTTCTTTAGAAAAAGTCACCGTTGGCATAAGGCACCAATTCTACTGTATGAGGAAATGGCAGATTCCGTCCGTGAAAAATATCACTTCAGTTGATCTTTAGATCACATGATCACGGGCCACAATGTCTCTATTGAAATTGGCCTTTACAACTGTTCGTTCATTTGTTCAAACCCTAAAAAACTGTAAATTGACAACTATACTGAACTTGGATGCAGGTATTGTTGTTGTGATCAAGTGATATTTAATGAGCAACAAGTCCTATTCCTTAAAATTCAAGTAGTATGAAGAATTCCTGAAAGCCAACGGTGAGTTTTTCAAACGAACCCTTGTGCATGCATGCAACTTACTAAATGCAGAAGTGATGTGTTCAAAAGATATTTGCATAGCCATAGATAGTATACAGAGCTACCTTATCAAATTGTTGGTGGCAATTAGACTATAGTATTTGCTTTGTATACTTATTAAGCATTTATGATCCGGCATTCATAGTAATGAGTCTATTAATTGAACTTTATCCAGTTCTTTTTCGTCTTTATAAAGTGCTACTCTATTAAATATGTATTTTAATGCATGCATTTAGCTCTATATAGTCTGTAACAATAGTGCTGCAAAATCAAAAGTAATGTTTGTTTAAGTGCCGATTCTTCGATTGTCTTCCGAGCTGAGCATCTTTCAAACGTAATTCAGGTGCTATTAAATGTATAATTTCTTATAACAAGCCTATCAAGCTGTTTATTTGCTTGTAAAATAAAAGATTATAGGTAATTGGCTATATAATCATCATTGTCGTCGTCATCATCGCATTCAATATCAATTTTATAACTGCATAGTTTGCTATTTAATTATCTACGCATTACACGCGTTCTCAGACGGAAAATGTTGTACAGTAATTGTTTCTATATCGTTTTAATTCGCCCACACAAAGTATATAACAGTATTCAACCAGACTCTGAAGCCACATGTAGTGCTATTTCAACAGTTGGATACTATATTCACTTGCACTGACTGCATTCGCAAATATTCAACATGCCACTTGCAGATCGAGTAAGTGTTAAGAATATGTTATTGTTTTCAGGGTAATTCAGAAAGATTGTAGTCCTATATACATATACAGGGTGGGTGGTTTTTGCTTTTATTTGGTGGTCTTCAATTTTCATATTCTGGGATGCTCAACTATACTTTCAAATTGCAACTATATATTAATCTATAACAAATGGCTTGCGAGACAAAATATGAATGACCTTAGCAAGGTTTTCCAGGGTCAACAGTGATGGCACCATGCAGTCAATGAATATTTGATGCAGTGTATTCCCCTAAACTGATCTATACATTGTATATAGAAATGCTATATCAATTCTGTTAAATTGTACACAGTTTACAAGTCCATAAGACCGGACTTTTCAACTATACTGTACTGTTTTATATGCTATAATACATGCAAAAACATATACAAAAACAGTGTGTGGAGTTCAATTATTTGTTTACTAATGTCTTTAAAGAAGATGTAATTGCTGCAGTTGCATATTTACACGAACAAATACTTTAAAGTTGTATATTATGCCACAAGAAAGGAATGCATTTTCATAATCCAGGATTAAACGGGTTACTTTGTTGGGATGATTTATATAGAATTGCATTTCTCATGCACTTAATATACTGTGCATTAAACAGGAGTAATAAAATCGACATAAAAGTGGATACAAGATTTTGGCTGACCACTCTGCGAATTATCCCCTTGGAAGCCAGATATAATGGGACATGAGCATTCACGAATGCCATTCATTGTCAACAATATACATAAAGTGAAAAGGGGGATATATGAAGGACCTGTTGGTTGAAAAGCAGAGTGCTGTGGTGCTAAAATGGAAACAATGCTCGTATTTACAAAGTCCCACTGCTCTATTGGACACGTGGCAATAATCCATTCTTTCACTAATCCCAACAGTTAGTTGTTCCACGAATGCCAATGTAGCATGTATGTAAATATAGGTGGCCTGGCCCACGGGCTTGAGGTTGGGGTTTATCGATAGGGGCGCTGAGGAGGCAATCCGAGTCTGTAGAGAAGGTCTTCTTAAAAAGCAAACATCGATGATCGGAGGAGGGGGCGACTGAGAGAGAGAGAGTCACGTGACTCGCCATCCTATACCACATTTACATTGTGCTCTGTAGAGCTGCAATCGGAAGCAATTACTGCTCTATTCAACGGAGGTTGCAATTTACCAACCCACCACCAAATCCTCTTGCAGTAGCAGCAGCAGCCATTTCTTGTCCATCTACTCGCATTCTGACCTTTCCACTTGTAAAACTCTCAACAATGCACTCAATCCATAATGGGTACGTGGTAGATGAGTGCAATGGGTTTCCAAGTGAGTTGGTGTAGGATGCAGTTGATAATTTTAAAGACTATGTTACAATAAATCAGTTTTTAAAACAGTTTTAGCAGTGCCATATGCGCAGTTCAACATTTCTCAATTTTAATGTCACAAAGTTGATATTTTAACACCAGTGGTCTGAGCATGGTCCTGATGTTAGGACCGAAAGAGCTATGGCAGTTTTAATAAAATTAATGTTGGTTTAGGGAAATTGAACCATATTGAAATTATAGCTATATTAATTAGAAATTATTAAACTTGTGTTAGGCCATGTATCTTAATGATCACTGAGTCTCACTGTATTCTGTAATGTCGAACAACTTGTGAGTTCATGATTTTATTCCTAAATGAATTGCTTGACCTTCAGTTTTGTCGTTGATACTTGGCAATATGTACATGTCCATGAATGTGTTTTTGGTCTATTTCATCTGCTTATAAAGTGGTTTCTTGAAGGCCTGCGTAATGAAACTGCATGTGCAAAATTGCTGTATAAATATAGTTTTGAAGCATTTAAAGCTTGAATTTTGGTTTGATGTAAGTTTTGATGTAGTCATGCGTAGCAGATTAGTTCTTTTTTCAAAGTGCATGTTGAAAGTGAAGATTATTTGGCAAAGTGTCGGAGTTTCTTGATATAAAAGGAAGGAGGGTGTTGGTGTGGGTGGGGTGTGAGGAGGATGATGATGGCCACATCCAATGTTATACGGTTACTAAATTGGAGACGGGTGACAGCGATGAAAAGGTCGAGGCTACACAGAGAATCGCCTGAAACAATAGGATAGAATCGACGAAGCATGACGCTTTTCTTCTCTCTCTCTAAAACCCTCCCAATACCCCTTAATCCTCCTCTCATCAGAGGACAAAGAAGTACGCGGGGGGTCTGCAGTGGTCAAGGATGATCTTTTAGCAGTTGACCCCCTATATGTTCACCAGGTCCCCATGCATGCGTTCCTTGAGAAAATTGCTACTACCCGGAAGAAGAAATAACCCATCGCCAATTACTATTGTTGTTTTTCCTACTACGTAGCAACTTTTTTTTACACTAGATTCACCATGTGTAATATAGCAAATAAACCTTATAATATACGCACAAATGTTCAATGCATGCTTTCTGTCATATCCCATCCAAAGTTTGGTTAAAGTCTATAGTGTTTACACACATTAAAACTTGTACAGTCATACTCTAATAATTAAGTTATAGTGGACTTCAATTGACTGAACTATAAATTTATACCATTGGTAAGAAAATGCAATACTTTGAATTGAACTGGCAACTAGATAAATTCCCAAATTGTCATTATGCGAGAATGATGTTAGTACTCTGTGCTCATACGAGTTGGCCATAATTCGAAAATCTTTAAAATCTTGAAATCGTGATTTTAGGTGAAGATTAAATGCAGCCATTGAGTTTCGGAAACTTTCATTTTGATCCCATATTTTGTGGGACCTATTTTGTGTGGGACATATTTAGTGACTGATACCGTGTCAAAGTTCTATAGGTAGGGCCTGCATGATATTTCTTTAGCATATGTACTACTTACTACCTGTTCGTTGCTTGATCTCAACTGATGGTATCTGATGAGAAAACAATATGAAGCATTGAATTTTTTTTTCTTCCCCGTCCAAGTTTTGACTTTTCTTCTGCTCAGGAGCGTGACGACCCATTAAAGGACATCCGATGCTAGAGATACAGGAACAAGATTGGTACTTTGTGAGCGCCACCTATACACTATGCTTGGTCACGCCCCTCGTTTGCTCAACGTTTCCAAGATATGACAGAGCGGAGCGGACTTTTGATGGACGTGGCGCCGCCATTCGGGGGTTCCAGTGTTGGGCCAGGCCCCCCACCCCCTTTCCAGACCTTCCATTCTTCTCTTCTCTTATTCTCTTCTTCATACTCATGCACACTTAACTGTATAGATGGAAGCTCGTAAATGCTCACTGCGAAATCAGATCTTCAGCACCTTATAATAATAATGAACTGTGGCAAAAGTCGACGAACAAGTTCGATACTGATCGTGGAATCATTTCGAGTGGTGCTGTGTCATCACGTGACTCGCTCAATGGCACTGCAAACGATGGGGGCATGGCCCAGGGGCACCCTTAGCGAACCCCGAGCACAAGTGGACCTTTAGGTCAACGAGCAACTCTGGGCCCTTCCAACTATATTCTATAGAGCCCAAATGCAAATTGTATAATGGAATATAGCAAAATTAAAAGCTTTAAGTGGAATCACTCGCAATTCAATTGTAAAGTGCATGGTATAGTGCTAGGGGCATAAAGTTCTAGGTTGCATTTTATAGCAGCAACCGAACTGAGCTATATCCGTACTATTTCACAAAACGATTCATAGGTTAGTTTGCTTGCAAGTAATTTACATTATTAATATAGTATACATAGATTAATCTGATGTACAATTTTTTGTACACTGGTGGCGCAGTGGTTAGAGCACTCGCCTTGTATACCTCTGTGGTCTTGGGTTCAATCCTGGGTCCTGCAAAGGAGTTTTCTATAGTTAACCTGCCAGTTTGCGATGGGTTTTCTCCGGGCACTCCGGTTTCCCCATCTGCTAATTAATTAGAATATCTGGTTAGGGATTCTCTGTGGGCCTGCCAAAGATTTGAGGTGTGCATTAAATAGTCTTGCATTAGAGTCCTGATACTGGTTCTCGGACTGCCCGCGGCAACGATGGTTTAGTGTATATAGCGCCCGTTAGCATACATATATCTATTACCACTCTTGCTATTACTATTATTATTACTTTATAGTGTGATGACAGACTGCTTCACTGCATAGATGTAGAAAACGTTTAGGTCTTGCAGGGAAGCAGTCTGTCATCACGCTAAAGTAGTGTAGGAAAACTTGATTTTGTGCCATGTATACACGTCTATATGTTTTTCTCACTAAAGCAATATTTTGAGAATGAAAGTTTATATAAAGCAATGGAGTAGGCGTGGCTTCATTTGTTACAGTATATACTATACTTCATTTGGAAGAAAGTCTTCAATCAATAGGGGCAAGAAATCACTCATTGCTTTAGTGTAAAACAGTGTTTCACATTCCTCATGGAGAAATTTTTTATTCTTATAATAAACTTTTGATAAAATTGTTATATTGAAATAATAATTGCTGATTATAGCCCATTTCTTGTCTACATGGTATATAGATACATATAATGGGCAAGAGCTGTGTAATTCCTGGATGTCACTCGCGACACAATATAAAATAATACACACACACAAACAAAGTTTATGTTTTGTGTTAAAAAATATGACAAAGTGTTGGGAGATAGGTAATGCAGACATGGCGTTACAAGACACGTCATTAGTGGTTTATTTTTTAACGGTAAACATGAAAGGTACTTGTGTAACTTGAGAATGATGACGTTGGAAGAAGATAGGGCAAGGGAATTAAGCTGAGAGGCTCGCTGTCACGTTACAAGGCTGTTGACAGGTGCAAGCAGCCATGTCTTGTCACAACTAAACATCACATGAATCAATAAAAATACGTGCTACTCGTACCTTATAGGCTTACTGCATGCGGCAAACATCTCCCTTTTCCTCTTTCAGTAGGTATATTGCGCAGTATGCCCAATATTAGTCATCAAATTGTCTAATTTCTTTTTACATAAATTGCTTAGTACAATATTGGCTATGCTCGTGTTTCATACATCTTATACAGCAGAAGGCACAATGGAAAGCTCAAATGGTGTAATTTGAATAAAAATATATAAATTATATTTTATTTAGTAATATATTTTTCATTCCAACTTTGTATACAGTTGCAGTCAAACATATTATGAGTCCAATAAGATTGCCACAAGGTTGTCAATCGTTTGCAATGGATATTTAGATATTTCCACCTATACTGCAATTAATTCAGGCATGAAATGGATCTGTATTTTATTATCATTCGTAAACATTTTAATATTTATTGATATGAATTTAAGGCCATGACAACATTGGACTGATAATTTTTTGACTGACTTTATATCTGGTGGACCTGAAATTTATTACATCTCATTTCCTCTGTGTTGAAGCACATGCTTCTGCGTGTATATGTGGCATTGAAATATATTTCATTTGGTAGCAATTAAAACAGCAATGGATTTTATGAAAGAGAAGTTAATTTTGTAGTAATTTAACGGTATATTTAGATTCATTATGGAGTGAAGCCATGCATGCTAGTTGCTATAGTGTATATAGGTACATTGTCATTAACTGACAAGCAGAACAATTCGCATTTATATCATATAATACATTGTATATGTGTAAGCAAAATCAACAGCAATATATTCAGCATCACATTAGTCCAATTATACCATCGACCCAACTTTTTCCATTATTGCCTCCCTGTAATTAACAATTTCCCTAATGAATGACGACTATACATTAGCAGCAATTATAATTTTCTGCATGTTTCTGTGAGATCCGCTTGCATAAGTATATATTAATTCACATTTCTTATCAATATGACTTCACAGCTATGCACGTGCCACAACAAAAATTAATCTTTTTCAATCTTCCGAATAAATCCACAACTCATAAAATGGTGTTTTGTGATTTTTATTAACTCACTGCCGATGAGGTCATTATCATCATCGTTTTGCAGGGCATATAATATCATTATAAAAACGACGAAAAATAATAGGAGCATGTTGTGTCAGGATCTTGCCATATTCGATTTTATAGTGAAAATAATCTTGATTTTAAAAATTAAGCATAGCTGAGGTAATTATTTTATGAATAAAAATCTGATCGCTATATATTGGTATTAGGCACTTTATAGTTATTAAAGAGCGTTGAGGGCAATATGTGGAAAATAGCGTTGCTTGGCGTTTGTCGTACTTAGACGCTGCTGCACCATGTACTTAAAGTTTGCACCGCAATGGGCCTTGATTACAGGTCGATTAGTGCAGCAGTTGTAGGCCTACACCGATCTCGTCTCGCCACCAAAAAACCAGCTTCACCTTTTAATGACGCCCATTTGAGGCAATAGATCATGTGCATTTTGTCCACCGGAACGACACCTCGGCGCATGCGCACATCTAACACAACTTTTTCTTTAACAGTTGGGCATGATGGCATGCATGTTATTTTAATGCTAATTTCATACGTCCCCATGCAGTTATACCTCAAAGTCTTGCATTGACTTGCCACATTTTCTGTGATTTTCTATATCATATACAGGGTGGACAAGAAATATGCACTGACAAGGGAACTATACAACATATGTCATGTTGAAACACCCATTGAAAAAATTCATGTATGATCTTTACCTACATGAAAGGTGACATGCCAAATTTCAGTTGCTATAGTGAACTGGAAGTATTTTTTAAAAAAATGACAAACTTCTAAGGGGTCATCCACAAATTAGGTATGTTCGACTATTTGACAGATCGCATCATGCAAAGTAAGAAATACATTGGGTTCTCAATGTAGGAAAGTGTCCTTAAAGGAATAAATATTGACTGTTTTCCCCAAATTGCCTCAAAAAGTACTATGTAAAAATGGAAGGGGTTATCAATTAAGCAAGTCACCGTGCAAATAGAAATTGATAGAAACCCACTGCTTTCCATTTACAATTGCAAGAAATGGGAAATGCGTGGTGGGGAATATAAACAGAGGAAATAATAGGAGGCAGTTGATAATGCACTGTTCATGGTGGGTGCATGCCCATTGGCAAATTTGGACATGCTTATATAGTGCTTATATAGCCCGAGTGAAAAAGGGAAAGGTGTCGTGTCAAGCTTTTGTGTACACACAGGCAAAGTTTGGCAAACATCGGTTCACTGTTCCCGAATGAAGTGAAGCTTTTCTAACAGAATTCGCCCCTTCAATCTCGTTATCTTTGAAGAGCGATGAGCGGTAAAGGCGACAAAACCCTATACACCTATTGAGGGCCACAACCAGACCTTCCTGCAGGCTTTCCCTTTATTTTCACCTCTGTTTGTACACATTGTGAACCAACCACATTGCCACAATGCACCAACGTTTCCCATTAGTTCCGTCTCGAGTCGTTCATTTTCTACTCCCAAAGCTAACCATTCAATATTTGGTGGGCACTTCTCATTCACACCTACTCTACAACAGACCAACACCCTGTTATTGAGCTGTATACAACCATACAGTCGAACATCGATAACTGAAAGTCCAAGGGAATTGGAGAAAGAAAAAAAAACCTTTAGTTATCGAAAATTTCATTTAAGGAGGTTATATACATATTTAAAAATAAATTAAATGTCTGCAATGATTTGTAATTATAATTTACTCGGTTTATAAATTCCCTAAACTTGCAAAACTGTGTTAATGGGTTTCATCTCAGATTCTGCTCAATCAGTTTAATGTAATATATGGGACATACTATTTGAAGTTGTCAAAATATACCTATGCACAATTAAGGAATATAATGCATTATGCATTTCCTTGTCGACTGAATTATCGCGTGTATAATTAAATAGAAGCTGTATAATAATTTCTAGCTAATATACCTTCAATTTGAAACGTCATTCATACGCCTCTATACTTATTTCAAGTTGCATAATAATCCTGACTATATATACTCGCTAAAATATAAAACGTGTTATTTTATGAGTAATTTGCAGCACTTTCTCGTGATTAATATGGACAAGTTAACGAGCTTATTGTATATACTGTAAATTTTCTTACTGAAGCCCGGGCTTCTATTCAAAACAAACCGGTTTGCTTACATTGGAACACGGTTTTTAATCATTGACCGGGCTTTAATTGGACCCCGGCTTATGTTAGAAAATTTACGGTAGGTACTGGAGAATCCGGGAGAGTCAGAGCTATGTTGCAATCAGAAGTGGTGTTGGTCAGCAAAATAGGATAATATCAGAAATTTTTTCATACTGTTATTGCATTTTAATTGTACTGAAACAACTTCGTCCATTTAACAAAGTTTCATGCTCATAGAAATTATTTTGTTCTTTGGGTCATATCCTTTCTGAAAGACAAAGTGAGGCAAAAGGTGAAAACTGGTTGGCAGAAAACCAGTTTTTTCACTTAATGACGTCATTTCTTGATTTTTGATTTGTCTTGCCCTGATGATGACTGTATAGAGCAGTCGAAACATGTCGGCACTTTTATATTTATATTAATTGTACTTTCCAACATTGCTTCAGCCAATTGTGGCTTATGTGAAATCTGTCAATTGATTGGTCACTGCATAATTTGCTTCACTGCAAAGCTTGTTTGATAGCTTCACCGCAACAAACTTTGCTCTCTGCAACTTTTGCAATTCCACATACTGTATAAGCAGCAATATTCAAGGATCTTTAAATGGGTAGCCGTTCGGAAAACCATTAAAACAGTCACGTAAATAAAATGTATAGACTGGTAAACTTGCTGAACACGTCAAACAACTAATAGCTGATTTTCTATTTCCGCATAAATGTCAGCAAGTTACGAGTTGCATACTAATTCGTTAATCCTTTCCCAATGGGAATGTAGACCACATGTGAAGAGAAATGTTGCGGAAGCAAAAGCTGGGATACTTATCCTGCACACAACACATGTACCAAAAGTAAACAAACCTGGTTAATTCGTTGCAAAATCAAAAAGTTCTTATTTTTTCATTATATACCATGGCACTTGTGATTTGCCGATGCGGAACGGGTGCGCTTCATTTCCACGCCTTTTTTTAATATACTATATGGCAACAGCACCTTCTTTCTTTACATACCATACACTCTTCTATCCTATTTTTCGCTTTCTTTTAAGAATTTTTTATTTGGCACACACACACAAAGTTAAAGCATAGATCCAAATGGAAGGGGAGGAAAAAGAGACGTCGTGGGATCTTTTCTAGGCTTGCACGTCAGGGGGCGCTGCCGCATTTCTTTTTGTATTGTTTTGTTTTTTACTCTCACTCTAAATCCCTTCAACAAATATGTTGGGCCGACGAACTTTTTCCTCAACAACTTGTGTTGGCTATATCCTTCGACGCGGATTAATAGAGAACCATTTTTTTGTTATGGTTTTTAACAGGTGACTTGGTGGTGGTGGTGCACATGTTGGTGGTGTATATATACGAGAGGAAAACTTGCAAACTCCACATGAATTGCGATTTCTGCTCGATGACGTGTTAATATTTAATTTATCAATGTAAAGTGCCAACGTGTTTTGTGGTTTCATTCAAACTTGAAAAATGATCGAGTTTTTACAACGCAAAAAGTTGAAGGCTGCTGTGCAAGATGGTAAAATCCAGGCCATCTTTTTAATTCGCAGGGGAAGGTTAAAGAAAGCATGCTTAATTGTATGTTTTACCTATTGATTGATAATAAGAGATGAGTTATGATGTGTACTATACTACATAATGCTGGCAATTGTTATATCTGCATTAGTTTATGCAGTTCTTTTGATTGCAAACAGCTGCGTGTTCACATATAGAGATCTAGAATATGATAATTCAGCTGAAATTTTGTTTTTTTGAGTTATGTAAGAGGCACACCCTAAAATATTGATACATGTGAGGGTCTAAATTTCATTTAAAAGAAAGTTGGCAAATGTTATGTATACTGTTTGCGAAATCATGTTTATTTGCTTCAGGTTTTCCCCATTTGGAAATCCTTCAAAATACAAGTTGGAAATCTTTCAACGGTTCACAAACATCTGCCTTGCTGTTTTGCAAAAATGTAATTCTTTTCTATTTAAAGGTGAACTGACATGATTTTGAAAGGTACCCTGAAACTTAACATACACAAAGATAAATCAATAAGAAAACAAGTGTTGCAACGAAATCTGTGTGGAAGAGGTTCGCCTATTCCAACCGACCTCCTATCTGGCAAATTTTAAAAGTTAAATAGAATGCAGTAATATTAGTAATATTTTTATATGAAACGTATATTCATAACAATTTCTTGTTAGCATGCACTAAAGTTTATTTTGAAAGCCGGGGTTTACCTTTTGATGATTTTTTCTCAGCAAATCCATTTTTTCGGAGTGTAGTTCGTAAACATGATTATCTTTAAGTTATCAGTAGTATAGATAGATGCTGAGAAAATGAATAGAAATGAGTGAACCCTGCATACAAAAGGTCATGATCGTGCGAAACAATCAACTCTTACTTCCTCGTCTAATATTCACAGTCTGTGTGCATTTATTGATGTGCAGTTGTATATTACTACATATATACATCATGTTGTTGGCATGCAAATAAAAGCACTTGTGAAGCCTCAACACGTCCGACTAAAAGCTGACCTACCTGCATGCGTGTAATCTTGCCAACAATGAGATAATCACAAGTAATAGTACTTTAAATGATCCTCCCATTTCAAACTCAGTCACTTGAAGTCACGGAGCACTAAATTGCCCGTTTAACTCTGACTAAATGACGACATTATATGACTCTAATATACTGTATACAAATGATAACTTTATTATTACCACACCAAGTGCTTCAACTAATATTGATTTTGTGATACTATATGCATAATATAGACTTACCCCGTTTCTGCATATATGAATGACTGCATTTTTCGTCTCTATATGTTTTGTAATTAAAAATATAATATAATGTACATAAGCATATACATAAAACCCAACTACATACTTTTACAATGCTATAGCTATAGTGTCTTGTATATGATTAATGAAATAAACAACCGTATATTAAAGTCCAACAACCCACATTTATGATTTTTACAATACTAACTTTTTCCAACCTGCTGTCTGCCAAGCTGTGTCTACATTTTGGAATTAGTACATATGCTTTTATCATCTGTCATATCAATGGCTGTGAGGTCAATTCCCAATTCCCAATAAAAGAATATGCATGATTTGTTCATTGATTGGGAAAAAAGTTCAGACTTCTATCCAGCTTCTCCTTTTTAAACCTTGTAATATTACAATGGATAATGTCACTAATTTTTAAACAGTCAATGAGAACATGGTACAAATAGAAAGTTAGGGACCATCCATAAACGATATCCCACAGTTTGTCCCAATATTAATGGACTTCTAACACTCCTATTGTCACATTTTAACAACCACCCCCTCCCCTTTGCGATGTCACAAAATAAAACAAAAATCACATTTTCAGCTGTACTTTTCATTAATAAATCTCCTCAAATACAAGTTTATATAGCGTCTACTGTCATGCAGATGTCACAGTTTTATTAACACCTTCACCTCCACATTGTCACAAAACGGTGACCCCCTATACCACAACACCTACTGTCATGGAATCATGTAATTCCTGAATTTCTTGCATGGAAGTCATGGATCTTGCTTGATATTTGTAATGGAAACCCAGGCAGACATCACAATTTTATTAACAAAACCCCTAAATACGTGTGACATCGTTTATGGATGGCCACCTATACCAGTAGGTCACAAATTTTTGTTACAGTGACAATTGGCATTATTTCATTTGTTGATTGAATGGAAATAAGTTGTGTGTGTGTGAGTCGTCGTCCTTGCAATGCCGTGCTGAATGAAGAAAGAGGACTGAAAATGGGAAACCAAGTGATGGATCCGGAAGGTGAAGGCGAAAGTAAGATTTTTGGCAAAGGCAGTCGGCGGTTGGCCTCGCCCATGGCCTCGTAAAGTGATGTCCCTTCTGGCCATCACCCCATCACCGCCCCTTCCCCTTGCAACTTACAACAAGATCCTCCCCTTCTTGCCTTTCGTGACTTTTGCACTTGTGGCCGGCTCTTTTGCATCTTCCACAAACCTCCTTGGTCGTCATCACTGATGCAACTCACGAAAAATCTCATCCTTTCAAACGTCAATGAAACCTCATTTTTCCCTATACTCGGAATTTAATGAATACATATGCACTCGGCCTTGAAATCAACTAAATCACGCATTGGTTATTTGTATATGCAGTAAGTAGTCACATGCAGTATACACTAAAATAAGATACTGTTTCCAAGGAAAATTGGAAAATAATGTGTTGTCTTTGTTAATGAATCTGAAAATTGTATTTAAATTCATCCTCATATGAAATTTGGTATAAGGTGACATTTGGATCAGATTAACTGATAATCATCAGTGAAACAGTCCTATAGTTCCATCAGTGTTGATGTCAAGCTCTGCATCCAGGGTGTCTTCTGAACTGGGAAACCTGCTAATCCTGGAATTGTACTGGGTTTTTATTTCACCCTTGAACTGTACCTACTGACATCTCAAAATCGTAATCATTAATTGGGAATAACAAAGAACTGCTTTATCCCAATATTTGCAGCTTTACACAATCTGAATGCTCCCCACTGAACATACAGTGATTTTACAAATCTCACAAACAAAATTCTGGGTGCATTAAGATAATATTTACACATAGTTGTTTGTCATTTAGCATTATTTGTAAAGTCAGTGTAGTTTTTACAGCTTGTACATACCGTACAAACCAACATTCAATTATTTATTGCTTGTTATTATTGGTGCACTTTTTGTCTCATCCAAAAGATCCCCAATATTGGAAACACCATGGTATATTGCAAAGCAAATAATAATATACTGCATGCATGCTATCCAGTTTGTTTTTTTGCTGCTTCACTGTAAGATTATATTTTAGCCAAAGCACAGTGGCCATATAGCATTATATAACATTAGTGTATCACTTCACTTGACTAAACACTATAATCCTGCCAATCAATTTTAGCTATATGCTCAAGCGATTGCAGTGGGGTAAACTATAAAAGAGTGGAACAATATCTTTTTTCGTTGACTCCCAACTGAAATTAGGGTTTCGTATAAGATATTTCTACTTACATGAAAGACACCTTACTCAATTTTCATATATATTAGCCAATTCTTGGCATAGCTTGTTGTTGTGAGGTGCTTACGTCACCTCTCACCTTGCTTCTAGGAATAAAAATAAGTGAAGTGAAAGTTATGTGTTGGAGCTATTTCTTGATGCATGCAATAACACTGCAAATCCATATCCTGTGTATAGCTATAGCTTAATAATTTGTTAAAAATAACAATATAGTACATATTTATGCAAATTCTATACCTACACCAAAAAGTCCAACCAATACTTGAAGATAATGATTTAGAATTACAATTTCCAACTGGCTGATTTCAGATTCACTTCATGAGGCTACTGGAATAATCATAATAAGTGAATCTGTGATCTGTGCATGACTGACAACAAAACAATCATGCAAATATTGAATTGATTATATGTACAAAGTGCTTCTCATATACAAGCACTATAAATCAAATTTCATATGTTAGTATAAGCTGCTGTTATAGACGTTGTTCAAGCTGTATATCTGCATGCAATTCATCCTGCAGCATTAATGTAGTACATAATTTGTTATGTATATAAATGGGTGGAGTAGAAATTCAATTTCCTGATTGCTGTTCACTCAAAACTGGATTTGTTGGCATTTTTCATGCTATTATTATTGTACGACACCCACCAATAGTTGCATCAAGTAGTGTCAGAAAGTGGAATATCTGATGGATAAAATTGGCATCTGTCAAGATGCAAATTGTTGAAATTGTTGCAGAAGGTTGCATTTGAAATGCTCTTAACATATTATTCATTTATTATTATTCTACAACACACATGTATAGTGATTACGTTTTTAATTCGCTACGATTACCAATAATTCGATATTGCTCCATTTCTATTTTAAAAATGACATGAAATAGATTACAGCTATAGCCCACTGGAAAACTTTGCAATAATAAATGACATTACAAGGACATATGGGAATACACATGAGTGTTTTGTGCTATGTGTAGCAAATAAACATGTTGAATA
This sequence comes from Glomeris marginata, assembly GCA_034696005.1. Lineage (NCBI taxonomy): Eukaryota > Metazoa > Arthropoda > Diplopoda > Glomerida > Glomeridae > Glomeris > Glomeris marginata. Next base: position 17,715 of record JAQFZQ010000309.1, on the reverse strand, counting down.
ATAACTGTTTTGCAATCATTAACGAATTATTCCCACTTTCACGTCCATCTTTTAACATGCTTACGAAAAAACAAACCTGTTTGCCCAAATGAAGCTTTCCTCATACAGTACAACCACATAATATACCTGTCCTGTAAAAGCCAACTCATCATTACTACTGCTTGCACATCTTATCAATGCAAGGAACTGGTACACAACTCCTACAGAAAAAATCCTCTTCCAATGGTGTACATATACAGATCATGTTGTTACAAGTATGTGAGATAGTGGGGAAAAAGTCGTACTACACAATAATAACATGCAGAACGATCGAATGACTCACTCCAGGCTATCTATTAAATAACACCCCTGTAACTGAGTGTACGTGTTATACGACCGTGCAGTATAAGAGCATGGAGTAACACTTGTTGGTGGTGTAGGTACAAGATGGTGTTGGTGTGTGTTGGCCAGTCAGGAGGACCCCCACACACACACACCGCACAAGGGACGTCGTAAACAAGATTGCTGGGTGTGTGTAGTGCAGGTCCTGGGCGGGGTAGTAAGGGACAGGTATAGGTAAAGCGAAGTAGAGAGGTAGAGTATATGTAGAAGAGGGGGGTACAGAGGTAAGTCGAAGGATGTGGGGGTGGGTGTTCGCATGTCGGCGCCCGACCATGCAACTTTTGGTGTTGGTGGTGCCGAGTGGCGCCCGTCTGGCTCTGGCTCGCCGTCCACTCCTCGGGCTACAGCAGCTAGTTCTGCGTGCTGGTCGGCTCCTTTGAAGTGAAAACACGGAGAAGAAACAGGTGAAAGACAGACGGTTGGACGGACGGGCACGGACGAGCGAGTGGTGCCTTCCCTGCAACAACTCAAACGCCTGCAGCCTCTTCCTCCACCTCCATCCTCCATCCTCCTCCATCCCACACCCCCAGGCCTCCAAACTTTTCAGCTGCACCCTCTTTTCGCATTCATTGTTTTATGTCCTATATGTATGGTACCCCTTTCTACCTTTCTCATCCCGTTCATGCACCTCCTTTGCACTTCATTCATTATTTTCCAGTCGTCACAGTTCTTGCCGATTTTTTTTGGTTTTGCTCTTTCGATTTGTGATCGATTTCTTTTCCACTCTTCCACACTCGGAGCACATGGGATGGACTACTTGCATGTTAACGTCTTGATTAATTAGTACACGGGTCTTTTTTTTTTTTTAAAGAAAGGACATGAATGAAAGATGTCGATACTCTGTGCTTGCTCTAGGCATGAGAGTGTATGTTATGAAATTCAGTTCAAAAGTTTAATTCTGAATATTCATACTCCACATTGGAATATGAATGTTACTTTAAATTATAAAAGATCCTCGACTCGTAGATTTTGAAACAGGACATTTATTCAACAAATGATATGTGGTCATCATCATCATCCAGGCAAGACTGTCAACAAGTTTAACAGGAAAAACCTCCATGCAATGATTACATCAGCAGAGCTTAACCGATATGAAATCCAGGGAAAATACAAGTTATGAGTGGAAGATATATTTTATTATTTCAAGTTTTACTCTTGAAACGTTTAGCAGATCAACATGTAATTCAACAATGTCATTGAAATTTGCAACAATTCCAAAGGGAACTTCCTTTATTTTGAACTTGCATTTTACAACATTGGTTTATTTGTGCCAACACACATGACCATATTATATTGTTGTTCATTTATGAGTAATTTTCGAAAACCGGAATAGGATGAAACGAAACGGCCGATATTGAAGTGGAAGAAAAAAGGAGAAAAAAGTTGACAAGGTGCCAGAAAAGTTTGGCAAAGGGAATTTATCAAAAATCTTCTTTGTTCGTTGAGACGAATCATGAATATTTATAAGCTGTAATTATAACTTCACTTTTGAATATGTGCCAACGTGTTCATGAACGACGTGAACATTTTTTCCCCCTAGTTCCACTTCATGTAAGTTTGCTCATCATAAACTCCCAACTTTTTATTTGTGCTTGTCCATCAGTGACTAATAAATCAGCCATTTATAACGTTTACAATAATCGACCAGAAGAACACTATATTCCTCCTTAGATATACTTTATGGGGCACGTTTGATGCAACAATGATACTTTGTTGTCAATTGCAAAGTCTGATAACCTCACATTTCCTTTTGTTGTTATGTATATAAGTATGTATAACACCATAACACTGCATGCATGAAACAGGTGCAACTATAAATCTTGACAGATCTTATTAATTTTTATGCAAATATCATTATTAGTTCCATATTTCCGTTGCACTTTCCATATTTTAAGGGTGTTAACATGAATGTGAGAAAACAAGAGAGAGGAGACACTACTGTAATTTCTACAGTTTACACAGGTGTCAAGAAAGAGCCTTCTGCTAAGAAGCCCAAAGGCATAATTAGTACTCTAATCAATTATGTACACCCAGTTCAACCCAACTATCGACGTTTTCATTTGAGGTCCATGCATCAGGGTCTTCCTCCTAATCTGATACAATTTATAAAATAATTAAATACACAACAATATGTCTATTAACTCTTTCACCTCTTATAGAACAGTGGTTATAATTGGAATGCACTACAGTTGCTCAGTACATGAATTAAGTGTAAGTGACATTGTAACGATGCCATCAATCTTGTTATTTATGCAAATGAGAACAAGTAGCAGTGCAATGATTACTTCAGAGCTTCCTCGTCACGTGACACGAGCGATTTTGCCACTGTCTTTTCAAGCTTGGAAATGAGCAATCGTAAATCAATGCTCATCTCCAAATCGACTAATTAATTAAATGCGCAATTTCAATGCTAAGTAATACACCTAATAATACAAAATAAATCAGTTCGTAATAAGCATTTTGTATACACCTGCTTGCGATTTTCAATTATTATTGCTGGCAAAACGTACCTGTAAATTATTTATTCTTGGCGTTTGTATTATGTTATAAACATAAATATAATAAGCATTAAATGACGTAGCGATAATCTTATAATGTGGCACCACGCAGTGTTAAAAGTATGATTCCACTCATCATATATTTATCTAAGCAGTGATTTCAAGAGTATAATAAAAATTACACCGAATTATTTCCGGCAACGAATTATGTGTACTATAAATGAATATGGGAATTAACAACAGATCAAGGCAAACATTTAACTTATAATAAGAATAATTGTAAGTGCTATTTAATTTAACGAGGTTGGATTTAATATTTACTCGCTTAAACGTTACGCGCGATTATACAATAGTCATCAAGCGTTTAGGGGAATTATACAGTATGCAATGGGAAAGAAATCGCTCGGACGAGTCTAAAAAAGCAAAGCGGGGGGAAAGTTTCATCACATGTGTTCATTGAGAAATCATGTTCCCACATTTGGGATTTCCAACATAGCATTGTTGTTTTATTAATACACCTTTGGATTATAACATAGCATTGAACTATAACATATTTATTTTAAATTAAATGTGAATTGACTGTTTTGTAAGGTACCCTGAAACTTAACCTATAGCCATGAAGAAAACAAGTGTTGCAACACATTCTCTTTTGAAATTAGTGGGCGTGGCCTTCATGGACGGGGGTAATTAAGTTAGGAGGTTCGCCTATGTTGGTCAACCTTCTATCTGGCAAACTTTATACAGTTAATAATTCAGAAAAGGAAACTTCAAAATAATTTTTACAAAATTGGCAGGAACTTATGGCAATAAACGGTATAAGGTTAGAAAATACCATGTCAGTTCACCTTTAAAGGACGGCAGGGTAATTTATTTAGGAGGTTCCCATATGTTAGCCAACCTCCTATCTAGCAAAATTTAAAACTTTTATAGTGGCAATAACTTTTTTCCAAGTTTTTGCTCGGACACTTGCTTTCTTCAAGGTTTTCCTTCATGTAGGTTAAAACTTTCAGGGTACCATACAAAACGTTTCTGTTCACCTTTAAAATCAGGATGATCCCAAATGCCATAGGACCAGTGAAAATACAACAGAATAGAAAACAAGTTTAACTTGGGAGTTGCATTAGAAGAAAAAAAAAAGTTGTAGGAACTTGATGACCCCCACCAGGAAGACCCATCTTCTGTAAACATGTATATGCTATGCATTTAGAACCAACCTCACCAGGAAGAAAAAGGATTTGGCCCCACCCAAAAAGGTGCTAGTTGCCTGCGAGGAAAAATCCTAAAAATCTCCTCAGCAAACTACTCTTCTATTGCATCTACCAAAACCTGCATGAAAATGCACAGTTTGCACGATACATGTTCCCGGCTCGGTACCCCGGTACCGACCGATTCGTGGGCGTGGCCCCTGTTGCCCCGGGGGGCTATGGGGGCGTTGCTCTACCCGTCCAGTGAAAACACTCGCTTCCTACTCTGGGCGGAGCAACTGTGACCGGCCATCGCTTTTTGGCTGCAACGAGCGTGTAGGCGTCAACGAAAGCGATTTTAAGTGGTGGGCCCAGCTGAGTGTCTTTTTGGAAGTGTGCTGGCTGCTGATCCGACGCTGTTCGTTGCTGCCACAAGTTTCTGCAAGTGTGGTGTGCTTGGTGCTGCTGGTGTGGGACGTTGGGTGCGGGCAAAAGCGTGCAGGCGGCGCTGGTGTTCGCATGGTGCGCTGAATCGCACACGTGTAGATACAAGGCTATACCACCACTACTACTACCACTACTGCCGTAAAAGTGAGAGGCGAGAATCTAGACAGTACTGTTTACACCCCCCGGCAGCCACCACGCTGAACTTCACCGATCTCGCGAGTCCGTACGCCAACATGGCGGGCGCGACGGACTCCCTCGACCAGGACGTTGCCAACAAGTCGGCCTTCATGGAACTGCAGCAACAGGGGGGTCTTCAAGGGGCGGCAGCTGCAGCAGCCGCCGCCGCAGCAATGGGACACCACCACCACCATCATCACCATCACGGGACACCGTACCAGCTGAGGTCCCCTTACCCGCCACCTCCGTCGCAGAACGTGGTGTCACAGCATGAAAATGCGTTTGCAGCGGCCGCCGCTGCTGCAGCCGCGGCGCAACCATCGTCTAGGCCTCTAGCTGCTTACAACCCTTTTGCGGCTATGAACACGCACAACTCTTATGGTCATCCCACGCATCCTTACCTGGGTACATACCAGACGGCGTGCTCGTCGCCTCCCAGAGACGGTAAGTCCCTAAACGCACTCCAACGCCCCCTGTAGTGCCCTGGTGTCCCGAATGCTCAGATGACCTTGCTCCAAGGCCATTTTAATCCGTGTCACAACAGCTGCGAAAAGAAATTGATGTTGGCCATGTGCTTCTTTCTGTTGTATTTCCATATTTTCAAATATTATTTAATGTGTGAGAAATGTAAGACCACGCTTAGCCTGAGATGAACTGATGCTAATAGCCCTATATACACCAACGCCCCCTAGTGTCCCGAATGTGCAGATGTCCTTGATCGAATACCGTTCGAACCTGTAACAGAAATTAGTCTTGTCCACCATGTGCACCTCTTCTTTCTGCTGTCTTTATATATTTTAAGTTATGTGTGAGAAATGTAAGACCACACTCAGCCTGGGACTAAGTGCTAAATATCCTAAACGCTCCAACGACCCCTAGTTTCCCCAAACACGCAGATGACCTTGATCGAAGGTCATTTCGATCCGTGTCACACCTGCAAAAGAGCAATTACAAAATAGCTGTAGAATATATTGAATGCAGACTTCCTGCAGCTTGCCACATATACTTTCAAGTAGAAGGCATATGGCAGACTTGCAACAAAAATGTTTTCGCAGGTGTATAACAGTTCCACGCGCAGAACTTCTGCAGCACTGTTAAAAAAATCCATAGGAGTGTTTGGGAAATGAAGGAACCACGCTTAGCCTGGGACGAACTGTTCTATCCTCGTGTAACCCTTGGGACCCTTTTCAGTTTTAAGGGGTAAAAGTTTAGGATTAAGGTGTATAGACACGCCCACAAATTCCCAGTGACTCAGGTCAATATGATTGCAATATGCAGCTGCTGTAAAAATCATTGCTGAATAGGAAATTTCTATTGTAATTATTAAATTTCAGCTAATAAAAAGTGCACACACTTATAGACAATTAAAAGTGACATTGTCGATTATCACTTGCAGTTCAAACATTGTATTTAAATATTTATTTAGGAAGTTAATTAATTTTGAAAGTCACTCGCTTAATATATACTATAGTTCAAAATAACCGCAAGTAGGCCTATGACAAATGGATTACTGCACATGTGTTGTTCAGTTGACAACAAAAATCCTATTTTAGTATAAAGTGTGAAAATATTGATTAGTTGCCAAATCTATATATTAGTGTTATGTATAGCCTATTAAATGAGTTGGGAGGCGAGAACAAGATTTCAAACTGTAAAATATAGCTGAAAATGAATTTATTTTGTCGTGTCATCCTCATAATATACTATATCACAGGTCTGACTTATGGAAATACCAAAAATATGTTGTTTTAAAAGTTCATTGCAATGTTTTGTCCATGAACCAAGGCCTTTTCAATGTCAGCAGTTGGGTGAATCATCGTCATCCTCCCTGTATAATAGTATTAGTTGTATTTTATATTTTAATTTTTAAACTTCATATTGATCAATATTCAATGTCATTGAATCTGTACGTATTTATTAAAAGATTAACGAATACGAAGGACATTATTCATTCATGCAATAAAATATATCGTATTTCACTAGGTATATATTATACTGAGTTTGTTTACATTTTACACATTTATTAATATTGCTTGACTTTAATTAGGGAAGCTTACAATACTTTAACAATTATTATAGTAATTTTAATTGATATATAATTGCAAGGATAATTTGACATCAGTTGCAGAAGTTGAACTATTGCTATTTGATTAGGAATTATGGCAATATTAGCAGTTTATCATTGATATGCCATGATCCTAAATAAATTAGGTTTTAGGGGAATCTAGTGTTATACAGTGTTATAACTGTTAGGAAATGCTTATTGTAATATATAAGGAAATTTAAATGGGATCATTCCACTGGAAAAGTTTGCTTACAGATTTATAAACTTTCTCTATAAAGATGTTCTAAAATATTTAATTGACTAAACACGTTTAAGCTGTGAACGGAAATTGCGGAAACTTGTCAGCACTTTTCCAAGAAGTGACTAATCCCCTTTTCGGCGTTTTCCATGGAGAATGGAAATTTGAATTTGGCGGCTTGGGTGGGTGTGGCTATAGAGTTGTATTGCGCAAGAAGCGCGTGGTTTGGCAATATTTTGAGGTAATGATGCAAATAGGGAGGTGGGTGGAGTGTTTGTGGACGATTTTTGGAGGGGTTTTTGCATGATGAGGTGTCCTGCAACAAACCAAGGCAACAACTACTGCAAAGTTGGGAGAAGAGGTTTGTGGGGGAGGAGTGGTGCTGCATGTGTCTTTCATGAACTGGGAGTGAATGGGGTCGGTGGTCTCCTCTCTCACTTCTATTGAAAAGTTGTATGGGACCCTGAGGCCCAGGTGACCCCCTGGTTCAGCCTGCTGCCTATTTCCGCTGCTGCCACCTGCCTCCCATCCAAAATCCAAACTCAACGACTCCCAACCTCCCACAAAACTCTCCATCCGCTCTAATATAAAAATACTCCTACAATGTAGCAGCATTTTCCGCAACCCAACCATATTTATGAGAATATTATACAGGGATATATCTCTGTACGCCTTTCCACCTGTGGTACGTGCCACTAAACATTGTGGCCAAAGCAGTCTTTTGGTCAAAGCTGCAAAAATTCACCTCCCCTAATAAATAATCATCAAATGTAAGCAAGGCCTACTAATGAAAATTTCCATGCAACTCAAAGTTTCAGCTGAAAATGCATTTTTCATGACGACCTTTAATAATAATTCCTATAAATTTTGTAATACATACTTGTGGCCATTTTTATCCTTCATATTTGAGGACAACGTCATCGTTTTTATATGGATTTTTATACTGAAGTTTTAATAATGATTATGAAATGGAATTTTTATGTATGGGTATATCTAAACATTTTAACACTTGGAACAATGCAAATTATTGTTTATTTGACCGGTTTGTGTCCCTGAAATACGAGCAATGATGCAACAAAGCATGTGGAAATATAGTGAAAAACCTTTGTATTGTATAGATCATTTCGCAATTTACTATAGAACTATGATATAAACGTGTTATAGTATTTAAATATTGATTGTTCACATACACTAAAACAATAATTATAATGACAAAATATTTGTTCCAATTGGGATTTATTAAGTGTTCGGAAAATACATTTATAATTAAAATTACAGTCGCTATATATTTACATTACGTATTACAATATTCATATGCATGAACTTTTTAATGAATTTTTCGAAAGAATATACTGTAGATATTTTCTAGGCCTATATATAATGGCTAAATATTTTGACTCCTCTATATAACTCGTATATTTTGCAAACATAAACTGAAATTTATGTTACGAAATAAGTTGGAATAGTGCCCTGAATTTACGCCCATACTCGTTTGGACGCCCAAAGGCTCTCTGCAGCGACCTACATTGACAAAAACTTGAATTTCACATTTTTTATACCAATAAACAAAATATTTTGAAAGTTAAAAACCCAAAAGGGAATCTGTGTGAAGCATTGCAACAATTATTAGGCCTACACATGTTTCATGGTATAGAAGCTAACGAATTTTAATCAGCATGCATATGAATTAAATATCCGAAAATTGCATTCAATTTGAAGGAATTTCATTATTGAAGTTTTATATAATTTCTCTTGTTTTCGCCGAAAGTTTTTGGATGGGATTTCTTATTTCTTTAAATTTTATACAGACCCCTTAAACAAATGCTAGTCCATACCAATCTAAGAACAGAATATGTTTATGGTTATTAAATTATGATACATTTTATTAGATTTTTCCAGAATTGTATGCGTGGTTGAGGAAAATGTAGAAATGTAGAAACCGACAAACAGGAGATAAAATATAGGGTTTTGGCGTTAACACTTATTGCTTTCTCTATATATATGAAGCCAAGACAAATATATTGATTGAATAACATCCCATGCAGTGATGTGCAGTTTATGTTACAAGGCATGCTGACCAGATAAGGGATATATTGGGAGCTCCAACAGCTGACCAATTCCTTCACTGGTCATTTGTATTTTCTATACCTAATCTGTTTCAGAGAATATCTAATTGAAATCAATGATTTCCTAAAAATGTGTGCTGAGTTGAGAAGGTATCATTTCTGAATGCCCTTATAAAAATAGTTGAAAGCTGCTGTTATTCCGTATAAATTATACTGCTGCACACATTAGATTTCTGTAAGGGTGGGGACAATAAATAAATTTGTTTGTATATGTAAGTGAACTTATGGAATAAATATTTGACGGTGATGTTGGTATGTTCCCGCAGATAAGACGCCTATGGAAGAGACAATGCGAGTGAATGGGAAAGGAAAAAAGATGCGCAAACCAAGGACCATCTACTCTAGTTTGCAGCTGCAACAGCTGAATCGGCGCTTCCAACGGACCCAGTATTTGGCTCTACCAGAGCGTGCTGAACTGGCAGCTTCTTTGGGTCTCACGCAAACACAGGTAAAAAACACCTCCAACCATTTCCGTTTAACTCGTATCGTTGCCACCAGGATGCGCTGCAACCGGTTCAGCCTTTACCTGGACTAGAATTTACAAAAGTGATTCCAATAACTGATTGATCCTATAACTGTGATGCTATTAAGCAACTCAGGTAGTGCTGCAACCAATTCAGCCTTTCCCTTGCAGAATTTTGTGTATTCCTCACATGCATGCAGCATTGCGACTGAATTCCTACATGACTGTGACCTGCATGCATGCAACACTATATCTAATGGCATCTATGCAACACAAATTCCTCATCTCATGTTTGCAGCAGCTGTATGGGTTTCCCTGAACTGGATCTGTAGGGTTTTGTATAGCTCATTGACTGCTTTGCAAAAGTGAACCCAATGACCGATTAATTCTATTAACAGTGATGCTATTAACCGACGCTGCATCCGATGCGGATGTGCTCTTGTGTTGTGCCTACTTATAGGGGCTGTGAGCAAACCTAGTGTTCACAAAATTTACCATTTTGTTGACCTCTTCCTTTGTAATATAATGTGAACTAAATCAATACATTAACATTTCCAACAATTTGATATCGCCATAGGATGTAAATAAGTTTCAAATAATGTTGAGCAATGCTGGAAAGGAAACGTGGTTTTTGCACATGCAGCCACTTGCATCTTTGAAAATCTCCCTGATGAAAACAAGATCTGCTTTCCCCTCCTCAATTTTCCAATTTTCCCCGATTATGGCAAGGTGTTGTGCGTGGACGGTGGCGATGATAGCTCCCTCTAGCGTCTAAGTTTGCACGTGGATCTATAGCTGTCAAGCAGTGAATGATATAACACAGCCATTTAACTTAATCATTGAATGCTCACACCGTGAAATTGCCCTTGATTGCATTTTATCGGAGTGAAATTGGCCACGTGGTGTCCACAAATGACATTCACATGCCATGTTTGTGTACAATATAATAGGGATGGTGAATTGCAACTGGATTTTCCCAAACAGCTTTTCTATATACAATCGAATACTGGTGGGTGAAAGCGGATTATTCCGGATATAAGGGTTGTGGTTTGTCCGGTTGTCCTCTCGTTTTCTATGAAATATGCTACAGAAAATGTTCTATACTGGCACATAATATTGCAAATCTTGACCTTGGCTCCTGTTGTCCATTTCATGGAATTGTAGGGGGTGAAACTTCACTTGAATGACCACCTGCAGATGGTCATTGATGTGGTCCTATTTTTACTTTATTTGCTCGCTTTATTTCAAGATTTGCTGTGGAAGTTTGTGCCTGTTTTTTATTGTATTGTGAGATCGTTTTGTTGATATAGGATATATTTTTTCCCCTTGTACTGCTGACCAAATGTTGTTTACTTCGACGTTTTTCACCTCCCCTCCCCCACTTATCCGGTCAGCTGATTGTTGCACACCCCCTATATAATATCTAAGAACCGATCCAACTTATTCGAGTTGATGTTGCCTCAGATTTTCATTACTTATTATGCATCAACAAGCATTTTTTGTGTATAATCTGCAGCATTTGTGCATGAAATGGACTTGCAGCACAGATGAAATAAAAAATTAGGATAATTGACCAATTCCTGGCGTGTCCCATTGCCAATATGGAGCCCGTAATGTGGATAATCTTGCAACCCTATTGGCTGTTGCCTATAGATATCCACAACAAAGACGCCATATTTCTTTTGTATTTCGGCAATAGCAAGGCATGTGAAGTTGGTCAATTGAAAAATACTAATACGATATATTGTTAATACAAAACACTAATCTGGGTACGTAATAGTTCTGCGATATTAAATTATCTACCTTATAATTAGAATAATTAGCATGGTATTAACGATGTCACATTACTAAAATTAGTGCCTTATATGTTTTAATGTTGGTGTTTTGGATCATTTATCTCATAAGTATATCGTGTTTTATATTCCCATAACTTTGCTGGTCAAATGAAGCATTTGGATGTGAATCTTTCTGGAAGGATTTTATTAAATCTCACTCTTTAAGGTACTATAACTACCGGATGTCAGCTGTTTAACACACTTGCAGAATTCTTCATTATGCAGCCTGTTTATGTTACAACTCTGCATGCATAAACCTTGAAGCTGCAAGTCAGAGTTCCACTTAATCATTCTTGCAGACAATTCTGTTCAAAAAAGCAGCATTTGTGTAATTTTTATGAAATGACGGTATGCTGAATGTCAGCAGAAAGTCTGCAGCATATATGAGAGCACAAATATAAAGTTACACCTTCTTTTACATAAATCTAAAACAACTCTGCATGTGTCACAGCTGCATTGAAATCCTTTTAAGGTTCCACTGCATCTTGCATAATTTGCATGTTAAAAAATTGCATATGCATCATTCCCTTACAGAAATTGTGTGCAGTGCATCATGGCTAAAGTACTCTGTTATGTGCCATTGCTGCATCTAAGTCTTACAATTGGTTCCACTTCCATGCTTATTGTACAGTGCTGCAGCCAATCTGCATGCGTTTGTAAAATGTCTATTGGATAGCAGAATGCATACTAATGCATGCAGTAAGCCTGCAACTAGGACCTACAATAAACATATTGAAGTATGTTAGAAGGCATTACAAGGTTCTATTGCTTTCATCAAATACCAGCATCCATTTTTGCTGCAGCTTTAAGAAATATTGTGTAAGGTTTGTAATTCAGCATGCAAGTGTGCAATGACGCCTACCCTATATGTTAATTATTAGAATAGTGATGCACTTGCTTCAGGTTTCAATGTCCTTATACATAATTTAGTCAATTACAGCATTACATTGCAGTTTTTTGCCGCTGGTGGCGCTTGCTCCAAATTAAGGTCCTCAATGTAGATACCCGCAGCTCCAATATGGCTGATAATGACGTCAGATGGATATTATATAGCTTTTGGTTTGTGTGTAGTGGCGCAACTCTCGCTTATTAGGCTGTGGTGGGTGGTAGATTCGCTTTGTGTGTACTTCTGTGTGAAAGTACGCGTGCAGACATGCATGTATAGTGAAGAGGCATGGCTTTTGGAGGAAGGACATGAAAAAGTAGTCATAATAGACACGCGAAGCATGCGTGTGACGCCGACACAAAAGCCAAATGTGTTCACTTTCAAGTCGCTCCGAAGGACATCGGATACAAAAATGACTAGCACAAGTAACTCTGTTCCCTCAAAAACCGGGTCGCCCAAAAACATACCACTCACTATATAAGAAAACCTCAAAATGCACGAATGCGTGTAGCACATTTCGTTTTTTCTCCCCCTAACATTTCTCTTTTATTTGAACTTCTTCTCGCCACATGCACCAAAACTGCTTTCTTCTTCCATAGTTCGCACGAAAAACGCAAAATCAAGAACGGGCAAAGTGCACAGACAAAAAAGGAGAAAAAAAACAAGCACAGACCCATTTTTGTTACAACTGGAAGTGCCATTTCATAGGATTTCTCACAAAATATACAGCGCGTGTAGTTACAGTTTCGAGCATTTATATGGGCCTGAAAGTGCAGTTTCCACCGCATTTTTTAATGTGGTAACATGTATTGGCAGTTTTAATGCCGCACAAATCCCCCAGTGCTCATTCGCCTCCAGATTAACAAGATTTTATTGCACCTTTTATGTGTTTATATGCTCAGTGTTTTCGCTTAAACTTTCCCTGCACGCCAATATTTACTCTTTATTGCAGCACATATACACATGAAGTGACCATCTCTCATGTATATAACACACAGAAACCAAATGACTGACAAACTGATTATTTTTAATCACCCTTATTGACCGATCTAAACACCTATAAATTCCTTCGTGTAGCTACATGGTTTGTCTGGGAAACCTGGAAAATTCAGGGTATGTGACACACAATTCATGAAAAAAAATAAGGGAAAAGTCAGGGAATTTGAACGAATTAGGTCGTGAATTCCTGAGCTTCAAAAATTATTATGCATTATTATTTAGCTGATGAATTTTAATTTCATGCCTTAGTAGTTAGCTGAAGCAATTATTGATAACCAGATTGCAGATCATTCAAGATATTGAATTTGCTTTGTTTAATTGCTTCAATATGCTAAAATATTTATCACATTATAATAAGTAATGCAGTTTGCACTGGCAATTGCCCCGAGTTAATTAAAATTACAATTATGTGTTTGATTGAACACCGCAACACCTCAGTAGTGTATCAAAATGGCAATTTGTCGTGTTAACAAAATCTATTCAATTGCAGGAGCTTTGAAATTAATGGCGAAATTAGGAAGACAAGTGTTATTATAGTTGAATGAGTTATTTATTTATTACAGCTTAAAAAACTAGTGAAAGAGTTTGTTCCCCATACTTTGCATTTCAAGAGCAAGCTCTTCTCATGTGTGTTATAAATGTCATGTCCTTTAATTTCTCAGAAGTATGAATACTTTCCTGATCAAGTCTGAAATCACCCCATTTGAACATTGTGCGTCTATGGAAATATCTGAGAACCAGATGCATTGATAACAGTTAATCAATTATTGTATGCAATGAATCGCAATTGCATGCTCGTGCAATTACACAGCATAATTTTAAAAATGAAGCTTGTTATATTTTTAAAAATAATAATGAAAAGGTTGATTGACTGTTCAATCATGCATAATTGGGAAGATGTGTGTTGGAATCTTGGGTTATAACTTGCATATGGGTTCATAAACCATTCAGGAAAACCTGGAAAGTTTAATTCAATGAACTTATATTTTATAGCTAATAATCCAGAGCACAAATCCTGGGAAACCCAGTGAATATGATAATCACAGGTTGGTAAAACCATGTTGCAGATGAAAAATAATTAGGAGGAAACATTTATTATTGCAAGTCTATAGTTTATTGTGTACATATATATCTTTGCAATAGAATAATTATTCGTATGTGCAGAGTTGCTTGTAATGTCACACGTAATTTATGATTTTTTTATTGGATATGTTGCGATAAAGCATGTGTTTAATTTTGGAGGGACAATTATTTTCCTGCATTATTACGATCAGTACACAGACTTTTGAGGTAAGCCTATATACCCGAGTGGTAACTGAGTGGTATAATATCGGATAACGAATTTATTGGATTTCACCATTTATCGCATATTAATTCAATTACGTATATTCAAGGAAAATAAGGGAGTTCATTCCTATTAAGCACGCAATTGCAACTTGGGGCACATGCAACAAAATCTCCAAATTGAGCAAAACTACATGCCACACGTCACAAATAATCGAATTTCAAAAGAACTATAGTCACTTATGCCAATTATGTTATTATCAGTTCGCCATTATTTTTATTTCTTTTGTATATAACTTAATTAATTTAGCAATTACTAAACGCAAGACACAAATTAAGTGTAACCCTAATTTACCATGTAACAAGGAATTAAGATATTGACTTGCAGCTCACAAAGTTACATCCGTTGTCTATTCATCCCTTCATTATCGATGTGAAAATATTACTTCAAAAATAATTTGAAGTATAAAGAAGTGATAATAATGTACTGAGTATAGGCCTGTCTATTAGACAAGACCAAAGTAACCTGTCTGTGTAAGAATATTTCAAGAAAATTATAAGAAAATCAAAATAAGCAACATTTACATGCATTTACATGGGTGGCGATTATTTTCGTCCAGTTCCACGAAGAATTTGCCAGTTTTTGAATAAGAAAGGAAGTGTCAAATAGGTTTAGAAGGTAGGGGTCATCTTCGCACCCTGCTGTTATTGGACCTCTCACTGGATGGACTTAAAAGAGAGATGGCTTTTAAGCCTGGTTGTCCGGCGCCGGACTGTCCAACTGTCCGACAGCTCAATAATAGGACCCAGCGTGGGCCACAGCGAAACGGGATCTTTCAATTTCCCGAATTCACTAGCTCCCAGGGCCCTTTGCCAACCTGCAACGCTTCCAGTTGCCTTCAACTACATGGCCAATGTATATTTTCAGACTCCAGTGTTGCACATTGTAAAAACAAAAGTGAGCATTCCCAAATATTTGTAGGGTTCGCGTTTTGAGGCGAGCGAAATACCTAGCAAAAGTTAAATACGAACCCTTTTAATGGCGCAACCCTTACAAAAATATTTGTAAGTTGCAGTGGAACCTTATATGACTTCTAGCATACTTCATTGCAGCTATGCCACATATACATGCAGTCATGCTGCACCCAAGAGAACCCTTGGTTAGAACCAACCAAATCAAAAGTCCCCCTAATGGAAATAACCATCACGGTAGTGGGCTATGGAACAGTGGTCCATCACGGCCACAGCTTCTTGGGAACATCAATACTTGTTTTAACATGCATAAATTGGCTGCTGTTCCAGAGAAGTTGTGGCTACATTCCGCGTGATGGGCCATTGTTCCATAACCCACTATACCGTGATGGTTATTCGATCCAATAGGGCCCCAACCGCCTGAACAAGTTGAAACAACAAAAGATCACAGAGTATTTTCGCACGTAACATATCAGGAAGTCTGTTAAGATAATACATTGGTTGCCTTCATAATAATATACTGTTTCTGAATTAAAATATTCATGGTTGTGTAAAAAATTCAATGCTAGGTCCGGTTGGATTTTTTGATGGAAATATCACTCGGCATTGCAACCCCCGGTATAGCGGCCAGTCTCAATTTAGCGTCCACCAGGCTTGGTCCGGAGGGTGTACTATGTTATTTTCAACGGATTAAACGGACTCGATGACATCAATGACTCCTAGCTAATTCACTGTCAACTCGCATGTCCAGAAGTGGAAACTGTAATCAGTCGCGGTGGAATTTTATCCGGAAGGTTTTAAAACTCTTCTTCCGCGATACCAAAAGTGCTTCGAAGAATCTAGAAATTATGTAGGAAATTGCCTTGGGTTGAATGTGCTTGGAAAAATTCTTACATATTCGTTCCTCTTATTTGTTCGTTTTTATAATCAATCGGCCCTTACTTTTGAAATGATCCTTGTATATGCATGAACATTGCGGCGTCCAACTTTCACGACAACTTCTGGCAAATTAACTGAACTTATAGTATGCGTTCGCTCGAAATTGGAACTATATTGGGAAGTCCTATACTAACCCTACCTAACCCACAGGGTAAAATTGGCGGTTGTGTTGAGTTTAGACCTTGGAGTTTAGGGAGGGTGTTTGGGGCATTGTGCAACATATGTCCCATAAGAGTCAGGTCGGTTGGAAATTGGTGGGCGAGATAATGACGGGTCTTTCTGTTGCGAGTCACTTTGTGTTCGAGTTTGTGTTGGACTAACGGGTCCAAGATGCTTATTAGGACCCTAGGTGCCCTACGGAGTATGCTAAACCCAACAGGTTATTTGCATATTTAGAGGGTTATGTGTGGAGTTTTTAGGATAGGCGACGTTCGCGGATGAGACCTAAACTTTGTAGGGGGTCTTTTGCAATGCTTATATTGCAGCTGCCTTCGATTTCACACTTAGCCATTATTAGTAGCCAATATATACATATTATAAGTTTTGCTTTTCAATCTAGAAACGACGGCAACGGTCTCCACTCGGGGCCAAAAGGAGAAGAAGAAAGCCTTTCAAAGCACCATTTCCATCAGCTTTTTTATTATTGAAAACTCACTCGTCTCTTCTCTCAATGTGTACCTTATATAGTTTGGGATAGAAGGGTCCCCCCCAACCCCCTTTTCGCCCCCGCATCCTTTGATTGACACGTGCTTTTTAACCACAATTCACCGGGAACGAAACCCGCCCCTTTTACAGCTCTATCTTGTGTTATATGTGTGTATGTGCCTGCTGTAATGTGAAAGGGTCTATGTGTTGACCAAAAGTGCCTATTCATTGCCTCTGTGAAAACGTGCAGAATTCGTTCATTCATTTTCTTCTTCTTTACCATGCATGCATATATGTAATATAAAGGGTAGTACACTGGATTTGAGTGTACAATATTTCTGAAACTGGGTTTAGATGATTTGAACACTAAATATAATTTTACATGCAGCCACATTGAAATTTGTTGTTTTTATCCCAAAATAAGGAAACGAGTGACATCAATGTATTTCACATATGTACAGTACTACTGGATTTAAATGTGCAAAATGTCTAAAATTCGGTCATGCCAAAAGCCACTGCCCCATCAACTCTTGCAGTCATTCGGTTGGGACATCATCAACCACCCCTTTTACAACC